>JACEFZ010024786.1:0-64974 GCA_014155875.1 Cepaea nemoralis
CCTCCTCCTCCCTCCTTCTCCCTTCTTCTCCTCCTCTCCCCTCCTCCTCCTCCTACCCTCTTCCTCTTCCCCTCCTCCCTCACCCTCCTCCATCCTCCTCCTCCCTCTTTCTCCTCCTCCCTCTTCCTCCTCCTTCCTCCTCCTCCCTCTTCCTCCTCCATCCTCATCCTCCCTCTTCCTCCTCCTTCTTCCTTCTCCTCCATCCTCCTCCCTCTTCCTCCTCCACCTACCTCTTCCCTCCTCCTCCTCTCTCCTCCTCCCTCCTCCCTTTTCCTCCCTCCTCCTCCTCCCTCTACCTCCTCCCTCCTCCTCTCCACTCTTCCTCCTACCCTCTTCCTCTTCCCCTCCCCCTCCTCCCTATCCCTCCTCCTCCCTTCACATTCCTCCTCCTCCCTCTTCTTCCTCCTCCCTCCTCCTCCTCATCCCTCCTTCTCCCTCCTCCTCCTTCTTCCTCCCTCCTCCTCCTCCTCCTCCCCCTCCTCCTTCTCCTCCTCCCTCTCCTCCTCCTCACTCCTCCTCCTCCCTCCTCCTCCTCCTCTACCTCCTCCCTCCTCCTCCCTCCACATTCCTCCTCCTCCCTCTTCCTCCTCCTCCCTCCTCCTCATCCCTCCTCCTCCCTCCTTCTCCTCTCTCCTCCTCCTCCTCCTCCCTCCTCCTCCTCCCTCCTCCTCCTTCTTCCTCCCTCCTCCTCCTCCCTCTCCGCCTCCTCCCTCCTCCTCCTCCCTCCTCCTCCCTCTACCTCCTCCTCCCTCCTCCTCCCTCTACCTCCTCACTCCTCCTCCCTTCACATTCCTCCTCCTCCCTCTTCCTCCTCCTCCCTCTTCCTCCTCCTCCCTCCTCCTCCTCTCTCCAACCTCCCTCCTCCTCATCCTCCCTCTACCTCCTCCCTACTCCTCCCTTCACATTCCTCCTCCTCCCTCCTCCTCCTCCCCTCCTCCTCTTCCCTCCTCCTCCTCCCCCTCCTTCTCCTCCTTCTCCCTCCTCCTTCTCCCTCTTCCTTCTCCCTCCGCTCCTCCCTCCTCCTACTCTCTCCTCCTCCTCCCTCCTCCTCCCTCTCCCTCCTCCTCCCTCTCCTCCTCCTGCTCCCTTCTCCTCCTGCGTTCTCCTCCTCCCTCCTTCTCCCTCCTCCTCCCTCTTCCTCCTCCCTCCTCCTCCACCCTACTCCTCCCTCCTCCTCATCCCTCCTCCCTCCCTCCTATTCCTCCCTACTCATCCTGTCTCCTCCCTCCTCCTCCCTCCTCTTCCCTCCTCCACCTCCCTCTTTCTCCTCCCTCCTCCATTTACCCAAGACAGACAGACAGTCAGACAGATAGTCGGGAACGGGATCTTATATGACTACTTATATAATTTATGTGATATTCTCTAACCATGGGCTGGGCCGGGTCAGGCAGACAGACAGATAGATAGATAGATAGAGAGACAGACAGACAGACAGACAGACAGACAGACAGACAGACAGACAGACAGACAGACAGTCGGGAACGGGAACTTATATGACTACTTATATGAATTAAATGAGATGCTCCCCACCAGGAGTTGGGCGATGCCGGGCCGGGTCAGACAGACAGACAGATAGATAGTCGGAACGGGAACTTATATGACTACTTATATGAATTAAATGAGATGCTCCCCATCAGGGTCTGGGCGAAGACGGGCCGGGTCAGACAGACAGACAGACAGATAGACAGACAGACAGACAGACAGATAGTCGGTAACGGGAACGAGAACTTATATGACTACTTATATGAATTAAATGAGATGCTCCCCACCAGGATCTGGGCGAAGCCGGGCCGGGTCAGCTAGTATATTATAAAGATTATTAAGTTTCCCGTTAATCTATATCTATAAAACAAAGTGTATGTATATGTGTATGTATATATGTATGTATGTAAATATGTATGTCCTTTATTTGTTCGCGAACGGCCCATCCGATTGAGATGAAATTTTCTACACGCCTTCCTTTCATTCCAGAGCTGTCAACTGTCATAGTTTTTTTTTCTTCTTCCTCCTCCTCCCTCCTCCCCCTCCCAAAATACGTACGTAAATATATGATGATGATGATGAAAGAATCCCCGAACCAAAACGCTAGGGAAAGGGAAGAAAATGACGTGACTACACAGAATCGTCACACGGCAATCATCATCATCAAGTGCCGTGCCGGCTGGCGTAGGCGTTCATGGCTCTCTGTAGATCTCAGTCTTTGTTTTTTTTAATCAACTCTGCTGCTGATATTCCTCCATGCCACGGCAATATCAATAACAATTCATCTTTTTATGTGTAAGGAAGTTATCTGCAGTCGTGTAGAAGGGAAGAACTAGACGAGTATGAATTCGGAATGGCGAACTCTCTCCTCCTCTCTTCTCCTCCCTCCTCCTCCCTCTACCTCCTCCCTCCACCCTCCTCCTCCCTCTCATCCCTCTCCCTCCTCCTCCCTCCTCCTTCTCCCTCTTCCTTCTCCCTCTTCCTCTCCCCTCCTCCTCCATCCTCCTCCCTCCTACTCCCTCCGCCTCCTCCCCCTCCTCCCTCATCTTCCCTCCTCCTCCCTCTCCCTCCTCATCCCTCCTCCTCATCCTGCCTCACTCCTCCTCCTCCTGCCTCCTTCTCCCTCATCATCCTTCCTCCTCCTTCTCCCTTCTTCTCCCTCTTCCCTCTTCCTCCTCCTACCTCCTCCCTCCTCCTCCCTCTACCTCCTCCTCCTCCCTCCACCCTCCTCCTCCCTTCTCCTCCTCTTCCTCCTCCCTTTCCTTCCTCCTCCTCCTCCCTCTACCTCCTCCTCCCCCTACCTCTTTCCTCCTCCCTCCTCCTCCTCTTCCACCTCCCTTTCCTTCCTCCCCTCCTCATTCTCCCTCTTTCCTCTCCCTCCTTCCTCCTCCTCCTTCCTTCTTCTCCCTCTGCCTCCTCCCTCCTCCTCTCCCCTCCTCCTCCCTCCTCCTCCTTCTCCTCCTCCCTCCTTCTCCCTTCTTCTCCTCCTCTCCCCTCCTCCTCCTCCTACCCTCTTCCCCTCCTCCCTCTCCCTCCTCCATCCTCCTCCTCCCTCTTCCTCCTCCTTCCTCTTCCTCCTCCTTCCTCCACCTCCCTCTTCCTCCCTCTCCCTCCTCCATCCTCCTCCTCCCTCTTCCTCCTCCTTCTTCCTCCTCCTTCCTTCTCCTCCCTCCTCCACCCTCTTCCTCCTCCTCCTACCTCCTCCCTCCTCTCTCCTCCTCCCTTTTCCTCCCTCCTCCTCCTCCCTCTACCTCCTCCCTCCTCCTCTCCACTCTTCCTCCTACCCTCTTCCTCTTCCCCTCCCCCTCCTCCCTATCCCTCCTCCTCCCTTCACATTCCTCCTCCTCCCTCTTCCTCCTCCTCCCTCCTCCTCCTCATCCCTCCTTCTCCCTCCTCCTCCTTCTTCCTCCCTCCTCCTCCTCCCTCCTCCCCTCCTCCTTCCTCCTCCTCCCTCTCCTCCTCCTCACTCCTCCTCCTCCCTCCTCCTCCTCCCTCTACCTCCTCCCTCCTCCTCCCTTCACATTCCTCCTCCTCCCTTCACATTCCTCCTCCTCCCTCTTCCTCCTCCTCCCTCCTCCTCATCCCTTCTCCTCCTCCCTCCTCCTCCTCCCTCTACCTCCTCCTCCCTTCACATTCCTCCTCCTCCCTCTTCCTCCTCCTCCCTCCTCCTCCTCATCCCTCCTTCTCCCTCCTCCTCCTTCTTCCTCCCTCCTCCTCCTCCCTCCTCCCCCTCCTCCTTCCTCTCCTCCTCCACACTCCTCCTCCTCCCTCCTCCTCCTCCCTCTACCTCCTCCCTCCTCCTCCCTTCACATTCCTCCTCCTCCCTCTTCCTCCTCCTCCCTCCTCCTCATCCCTTCTCCTCCCTCCTCCTCCTCTCTCCTCCTCTCTCCTCCTCCTCCTCCTCCTCCCTCCTCCTCATCACTCCTCCTCCCTCCTCCTCCTTCTTCCTCCTCCCTCCTCCTCCCTCCTCCCCCTCCTCCTTCCTCTCCGCCTCCTCCCTCCTCCTCCTCCCTCCTCCTCCCTCTACCTCCTCCTCCCTCTACCTCCTCCCTCCTCCTCCCTTCACATTCCTCCTCCTCCCTCTTCCTCCTCCTCCCTCCTCCTCCTCTCTCCGCCTCCCTCCTCCTCCTCCTCCCTCTACCTCCTCCCTCCTCCTCCCTTCACATTCCTCCTCCTCCCTCCTCCTCCTCCCCTCCTCCTCTTCCCTCCTCCTCCTCCCCCTCCTTCTCCTCCTCCCTCTTCCTTCTCCCTCCGCCTCCTCCCTCCTCCTACTCTCTCCTCCTCCTCCCTTCTCCTCCCTCTCCCTCCTCCCTCTCCTCCTCCTGCTCCCTTCTCCTCCTGCGTTCTCCTCCTCCCTCCTTCTCCCTCCTCCTCCCTCTTCCTCCTCCCTCCTCCTCGCCTCCTCCTCCACCCTACTCCTCCCTCCTCCTAATCCCTCCTCCTCCCTCCTATTCCTCCCTACTCCTCCTGTCTCCTCCCTCCTCCTCCCTCCTCTTCCCTCCTCCACCTCCCTCTTCCTCCTCCCTCCTACATTTACCCAAGACAGACAGACAGTCAGACAGATAGTCGGGAACGGGATCTTATATGACTACTTATATAATTTAAATGAGATGCTCTCCACCATGGGCTGGGCCGGGTCAGACAGACAGACAGATAGATAGATAGATAGATAGACAGACAGACAGACAGACAGACAGACAGACAGACAGACAGACAGACAGACAGACAGACAGACAGTCGGGAACGGGAACTTATATGACTACTTATATGAATTAAATGAGATGCTCCCCACCAGGTGTTGGGCGATGCCAGGCCGGGTCAGACAGACAGACAGATAGATAGTCGGAACGGGAACTTATATGACTACTTATATGAATTAAATGAGATGCTCCCCATCAGGGTCTAGGCGAAGACGGGCCGGGTCAGACAGACAGACAGACAGACAGACAGACAGACAGACAGTCGGTAACGGGAACGGGAACTTATATGACTACTTATATGAATTAAATGAGATGCTCCCCAAAAAGGACTGGGCGAAGCCGGGCCGGGTCAGCTAGTAAGTTATAAATGTTAATTATTACCATCATGGTGCATTATTTAATTATATTCAGAATTGATTTAATTAAATTGTGAGTTATTAATTTAAAAGGAGGGGGGTTCCTAAGATCGATAGTATAATATTATTTATTATTTCATTATTGATTAGTTTATTTTTAGATTGGTTATACATATAATGAATTGAAATATAGATAATATTGAATAAATAATAATTATAAAATACAAAAATAAGAACAACATAATGGTTGATAATGAAATAAAATGTATGTGATGTAGTTTTCATTCAATAGGAACTTGAAAGCAGCCACATCTTTGAGTATAGTAGTGGTGCTCAAGTCGGAGAGAAGCGGTGATTGCTATGGATTTGTCTTAAACGTTACTAACTGCAACTTTTCGTGGATTATGAGCGGAAGTCAACGACGCCAGAGTTGAATAGGAATAACAACGCATAGTAGACTGTCAATAGACTGTCTACGATGTAACGCTGGATTGCTATATATCATACGTTAAATTGATAGGCATGGGCGGTGGGGAAGTTTAAATCTGCTATGGTTGACTAGGATAATACTTGCAGACCGGAAATGAGCGATTTTTGCAACTGATTTTGAAATATGCAGATTAAAGTTGCGTGTTGGTCAATTCATAATGGCCACCGTCGACGCTACCAACCTACAAATTGCTGAAGTATTAATTAGCAAAATGGCAAACATGTGGAATTAACGTCTATTCTACATAAGTTCACCTTTAGAATATTTAGCAATGGGATAAGATTCAATTCACTTCATGGGCTATCTTTATGACACACTGAGATCATAAGTTTGACACAGATTATGATTATTGTATTTTTTTTTTTTTTTTAGCATATCCTTACAGGACTTAGCTGTCAACACCAGCATCTTTCAGCTGAATGTTGATCTCTTGGCAAGATTACGCTCAGTAGTTTGCCATTGCTTTCTGAGCGGCCGGCTCAGTATCCCGCAAGTCACGAGCGGAGGTCGAACCGCCTCAGCTCTCGCTCCACTACGAGACTCTGCGTGATAAACGGGATTACAGAGAGAAAGTGTTGTAACCCCACAGCCAGAGAGACCGGCGATTATTGTATACTTACTTTAAAATTGGTATATTATATTAATAGTTAGCAAACTCTTACATAATTGATAAATAATATCGTTAAGATTATATATGTTACTGCATTGTTTCATATTGACATACAATGAAACTTACTTAGTAGATATTTGAGGTAATGGTTAGATAGAATAGTAATAAATAAAATTGAAGAAAGTGATCGAGTGAGATGGCAGAACATGACCGCACACGCCTGTCGGCATGGCACATGATGGAATAGAATATATTAATTTTAAGACGATACACATGTATAGGTTTGATGAAACAAGATATTCATAGATTCTTTTCTTTTCAGATTTCAAGATGGACCGAGTTTGGGATCGGACTGAACATGGCTATGGCAGAATCTCACCTTGCCGCCACGTTGAGTGTGAATGCAGATGTTTTGAAAGCTCCTAGGTCGACAGAGTTTGATTGCGAATGTCGTTTGAGAGATTCTACTTCGACAGAGTTTGACTGCAGATATCGGGTGCAAGTATATTAGATTGAGAATTTTAGTGAAGTGTTTACCGACATTGTTTCAGACTATTGTGGAGTGTTTTAAAGAGACTGATAATATAATCTATCAGAACTGAGTCGCTGTTATGTTATGACGAGTTCATTGTGGAGTGGGGTCAATCGTTACGTAATGTTTGTACAAAGATTAATACTCAATAAGCCAATTAAGAATCACCTCTGGACAACAGAAGCGAAAGTAAACGAGAACTTAGCCAGACGTCAACATTCAACCAGTCTCGGGTAATGTAAAAAGTATAACTATGATACATCTTAAGCAGCTAACGGAGTCATGTCACCTATAATATGATTGCACAATTAAATTCTCTCTTCCATTCGACGAATGAGAAGTCAACCACTTTAATTACACAAAGAAGCTCGTTGGCTAAAACGTCTTCGTGATGAAGAGTGTCTTTGCGTGTTGCGTGGGAAGGAAAAAGCAGAATCAATCAATCAATCATGTGCCATGCCGGAAAGCGTGGGCGGCCATGACACGCCATTTCACTCGATCACCAGATTCGTGGATCAGTTCAGAATTCTTGTCTCGACCATGCCATTTGGCCAAGCCATCCAGGTATTTACTTCTCGGTGTTCCCCTTGGTCTGTTCCCTTCGATCTTGCCAGTTGTCACCAAGTTCTCCAATTCATTTCTTCTCATAACATGTCCAAACAATTTTGACTGTCTACGTATAATTTCTCTAATCAATCTACGATTTTCATTTGTTTCTTGTAGCACTTGGTCATTGATTTTTCTATTTGTCCATGGTATGCTTTGCATTATCCTCAGAGACCACATTTCCACAATCATCCGTCGTTTTTCAGCTTGACTGCTCATTGTCTAACCTTCACATCCATACAAAAGCACTCTCACTCTTTTTCTCGTTTCAATTGACATCATTTTATTGGTCAGTATGTTTTTCATCTACTATCGCCATGGCGATTCTTGTTCTAATCTCTTCAAGGCATCTCCCATCAGATGTTATGACTGTTCCGAGATAATTGTACCGATTCACTTGATGAAGAATATTCCCTTTACTTGTGTATTGAAAAAAAAATGGTTTGCATATCCTTTACAGGACATTGCTGTCAATATCAGCATCTTTCAGCTGATTGATTGACTTCTTGGCAAGATTACGCTCAGTAGTTTGCCATTGCTTTCTGAGCGACCGGCTCCATACTCTCATAAGTCTCTGGCGCGACTTGAACCGCTTCCAATTCTCGTGCGTTCACGTCAACCACGAGAATATTCGGGGTTACGGAGAAAGCTGCTAACCCTTCGACCAGGGAGATCGGCACTTGTATATTACATTATGATATTTCTTTCTTCCTAGTGACGACATAATCTGTGTCATTTTACTATTTAATTCTAACCCAAGTTGTTCACTGTGTGCAACAACCGCATCTACTAATTGTTGTAGATCCTGCTCATTGTCTGCAATCAATACAGTATCATCTGCACATCTAGTGTTATTGATGTTTCATGCTCCGATGATGATTCCATTTATGCTTCTATATTTATAACAATATTTTCACTGTACAGGGAAACACAATCTGGAGAGATTACACATCCCTGTCTAACACCTCTGGTAATAGGCTGATATTGTACCACTTCATTATCAATCCTTATGGCAGCTTGTTGTTTCTAATATATGTTTTAAAAAAAAATGTAAGTCTAATGTCTTTCCAATCGAATTGTAGATCTGCAAGCATAGTCTACCTTGTTGATCTGTCTTACTCTATTGAAAGCCTTTGTGTAGTCAATAAAGCAAAGATGTATACCTTTGTTTACTTCTATAGGACGTTCAATAACTGATCGCAGCATATACACATCATTTACTGTACCCACATTTTTCTTCTCCTATTTCAGGTTGTACTTTCTTCCTTACTCGTTGCATCATAATTCGTAGCAACGTCGTCGTGATGTGACTCATTCTACTAATTGTTCGATGTTGATCACATTCCAAGGCTCCTGATTTCTTTGGGATTGCAATGAACATAATTCAGAAGGTATATCTCCGGTATCATATATTGTGTTCAGCAGTCTGGTGACTTGATCTATTCCATATTCGTCTAAAGCATAAATCATTTCTGTCGTGATGTTATCTTAACAAGGGCTCTTGCCAGCTTCCACATGTCTAAGAACATTCCGAACATTCAACTTCAAAAATGGCGGTCTTTCATTATTAATTCGAATATCCTACTGTTCATCTCTGTTATTATCATAAAGGCTTTTCACATAATCTGACCACACATGTAGAATCTGATCTTTTTCAAAATAATTTTGCCATCTTTTATTTTTAGACAGCCTCCTACTGTACATGTTCTTTTATTAGTAAGTCCCTGAATTCAAAGTGCATTGATTTTGTATTTTTACTGTTGTGTTGTTCTTCAAATTCTAAAATTTTTTTATCAAGTTATGCTTATTTTGTCTCCTTACATAATATGCTGATTTGTCTGTGAATTTCTTCATATTTGGCAGTATTATTATTATTATTATTATTATTATTATTATTATTATTATTATTTTTTGAGTCTTCTTGTAAAATTTCTTCAGTCATCCATTTTTTACGACGCACCTTCCTTAATTTTGGAATAGTTGTTTCTGCATCCAAACTGATTAAATTCTTCAGCATTTCCCATAGATCATCCACATCTTGATATAGGATCTCTTGATTAGACAATATATCACATCTGTTCTGTACTTCTATGTTGAATTTGCTTTGTATCACCATGCCATTTCTTCGAAATGGTTTCGAAATGCGTTAACGATTGCAAAAACAGTTCCCAGTGCTGATTGTTATAGTGATCACATATTATTTACAGGTACATTGAGGGTAAAGTTAAAGAAAGTCAAGTATATAACAGGAGACAATAAATATGATCTGTGTACACGATCAATTAAACATTTTTCGTTTATAATTTGGTTAGTATTTCACAGAATATAGAAGATGCCACCAATAAATACGATAAATGTAGAACAATTAAGAGAAGTGCAACTGCCCATCCCCCTCCCCTATCTCTTGCCCCCCCCCTCCCCTCCCCCGAAAAAAAAACACGATCAAAGCATGATGCTGGCAGCTTAATCCTGTTATTTGTGAAGTAAACGAAGAAGATGTCACACCTTTTGTATTTCAGTGACATTTATTGTACTGATCATATTGCTCTTATTATTTCTTTAATGTAATCCCCCCCCCCCCCACGCCCCTTCCCCCCCCCCCCCCCCCATTGAAACCGCTGCTCCATACGAAAGGAGAAGTCAGACATCAGTATTGTGACACAATTTCTGATATAAGCGGGGACACAAATACAGACATATACAGGGAGATGGAACCAGTGTATTATGATTTCTGTATTTCGCATGCTTGGATTGAAATAGATGGTGTAGATAGATGCCGTGTGAGTGCTGAAATGTTGCTGATCTGTCAAGAGACCGCTCGCGCAAATACAGCAAGAACGAAGACAATCATTGACCAAGATCGAAATATGACAATTTTTAAGTGGGCCTCAGCTTTAATGACAGAAAGCCATACATAAAGGTAACATCAAAGATACGAATCATGCCTAAATGATGAAAATGCATCTCAGATGTAAAGAACAAACTAAGACAAGAAAAACTTCATTATATAAAATGAAAAATACTGTCAAAAACTGTCATTTACTGCCAACATAGTACCTTGCGGTTTTTGGTAGAAGAGGGTTCTTTGAGCCTGAGAAATTAAAGGACGCCTGGCTAGTGCAGTCGCCGCGAACTGTTCAGGTTAGAATTTTCTTTTTGCCCCCGACAGAAAAAAAATCCCACACCTTACCGAAGGATCGAACCCAGGTATCCCGAATGAGAGTCCGGCGTTCTAGCCCCTCGGCCAGCCGCCCCTCGTGAATAATACTGTAAGCAATAAATCCCTTTCAGTGGAAGTTCATTCATTCATTCATTCATTCATTCATTCATTCATTCATTAATTCAGTAGCGTGGCCTTTGCAGAACCTCGCTCCTAAAGCAACCTTCCGGAAAACATTTCGGCTATAAGCAAGATGCCTCGCTTCCGATACACCCATCTGGAGATCATCTGCCACATCCTACAACCATCTTCTCTATGGCCTTCCTCTTCCTCTCTTCCTGGGCATATATCCCTCCATTATTGTTCTCTCCAAACTTTCATGGCGTTTCCAGTGACCAAAATATTTCAATTTTATTTTGTTTTATCATCTTTATTAGCCAACCTTCTTCAACATTCAGATCTCTTCGCAAGGATGCATTTGTTATTTTCTGTATCCAAGATATTCTTATAACCCGTCTACAATATTTGTATTCAAAAGCATTTATGTGTGGTTCAGATTGTTTAGTAAGTGTCCAGGTCTCACAGGAGTATGTTGCAATGGGAAAGATGCATGGTCTTAAAAGTCAAATATTTGTAGGTATATTTGTCCCAAGCCACAATTTATTCAATTGTTTTAGTTTTCGAAGAGCAATAGATATATTAAGAGGAGAGCTGCCAACTTAACAATCCGAGACCAAGTATGAACTGATGATATTAGACAGACAGTGGGATCAACCCTTGTGCCACATTTATTGAAAGACAGATGATCAAATGGTTTGGTCATGTCGTTGGAATGCGACACAATCAACTACCATCACTGGCCACATATCAAAGTTCAGCTGCGACGAGACCAAGAGGACGCCCAAGAAGAAAATGGATTGACGTCATCATAGACATTGACAATCACATGGAATGACAGACACTATGCATTGCCACCCATCGGGCGCCGGAGCGCAAATTATCTCTCCCCCCCCCCCCCCAACGACGCTTGACGTCAGAAGTGGAAGAAGATGCTGAATATATATTCGTCTTTTAATTTCCTTCATTGTGTCACTATTGTCGGTAATTAATGATCCAAGATATTCGAAATTTGCCACCACCTATACTTTTACCTCATTAACGTACATTTCTTTCTTCGTATCGGTTTTATCTGTATGCATTATCTTTGTTTATGTTATGTTAAGATGTAAGTTGTGATTTTCACTATACTTTTGGGTTGAGGTTATTAGTTTTTCTATACCATTCTGTGATGTAGATAGTAATACTGTATCATCAACATATCAAATCTCTGGTTTTGCATGACCACCGATATTTAAGACATCGTATTGCTCCTTAGTTATATCATCTCTAACATTTCACATTATATTTTTGGCGTTAGAGGAAGAGAATGCTTGCCTGTTACATGGAACCAGTTTTTATATATAGATGTGATTTCCGTGCAGTTGATAAACAAAACACAAAAACCTCCGAGATTCCAGAACTGTGTTTTTACAGAAAGATTGTGAAAATGCATTGGGCAGTTAAAACGAGTAATCTAAATGTTTTGAAAGCCGAGCTGACACAAAGTCAATTTATCAGAAACATCAGAAAGAGGTTAACTGAACATTTGGACATGTTATGAGAAGATAAATACTCGAACATGTTATGACAACTGAAACGATTCGTGGTAAGAGAGGCAGATACAGACAGCGAGAGAAGAATCTAGACTGCCTTCTGTCTTGATACCGAGGGTGTCAGCATAAATATCGATACATGATTCTGGAGATTGTAAGATGTGGAGAGTTACGATCGCTGACACTGGTTAGCGAAATACGTGATTGTCGGGAGAGAGAGAGAGAGAGAGAGAGAGAGAGAGAGAGAGAGAGAGAGAGAGAGAGAGAGAGAGAGAGAGAGAGAGAGAGAGAGGGAGAAAGAGAGAGAGAGAGAGAGAGAGAGAGAGGGAGAAAGAGAGAGACAGAGAGAGACAGAGAGACAGACAGAGAGAGAGAGAGAGAGAGAGAGCAGAGAGAGTACTCTACAAATAAAGTAGAATGTGAATTAATAATTGTTATTTAAAAATTGTATAACATATAATAAAGTACCAACATACCAAATGTAACCTGGAGAATTCTGAAATGTTAATATTGTTCGTGTCTGAACATTTATATATCAACATAAATCACACATACATAATTCAGTCGCGTTTTAAAATGCAGCAGGATTAAGTAAATGAGAGTAGTTGACATTTATTGTTATTGCCTCTACAAAAGCTTTAGTGACTGCATGTTCAGATCAGTACAATTATACAGCTGGAGGGGAGACACAGTACTGTGAAAGTGTCAAATGTCACGCTCGTATCTGTATTGAAATTCACAGCTGGCTTCAACATGATTTAGCCCACAACTTCCTGAACAAATTGCATCCTCCCCTCTCCCCCCGCTACTCTCACATAGGATAACTGTTCACAACTGTAGAGCTGTTTCTGCGTGTGCTTTAAAGAACGTTTTAATCAGCGGTTTTCTTAAACATTTTTCACAAGGGCTAGCAGGCTGTTCAGCTACAAGGTACGTCCACTGGATGGCGTATATCTGAAAGGTTTTTCGTTATGATTATGTCCCATGCAGTAAGGCGGTCATGTTTCGCCACTTTACACGATCGCCAGAGTCGTGGATCAGCTCTGTGTTATTTGTCTCGGCAATCACATTTTCGTCATTTAATAGAGAATGGCCTCTAGACATTGTGATTAGCCGTGAATACAGAATAGGCTGCGATGACCAACACAGATGGTGACCACTGTCGTGAGGCCAGTGATGTGTGTGGGGTAAGCTAATTACTCAATACCTCAAACCTCTCGCCAGTGCTGCCTTGCAGGATTCATTTCCTCAAAGACCAGCGCAGTTTAACCGGAGACAACCCTGCGGAAGGCAAGAGAAACTACCGTTGTACATCGATAGTACATGATGATTCGACAATGCACACATATTCAGATTAACAACGTAAAAGGGAGATCCACAGGAGCAGTCTGGCCCGACAAAGCTGTGCAGGTGACTCCAGCACGTCAGCATGCTACTAAATGCAACAGATTCACAATGCTTAAAGTAGGGATACGGAATGTCCTCGCATTCAGCACATTTTCTTAATTAAACAAAGAAACATAACACATGAATTGAAAAGTTTTAACATTAATATCCCAGTATTCCGGCTGGCCTAGATTCTGTTGACATTGACAAACAAGCGAGGAGAAAAAATATTATCAAGTTAGGTCTATCTCAGAATATATCTATAGTTTAAAAAACATTAATTTAAGCCAAGAAACACAAAGTTAGATCTGCGTGCACTGAAAAATTTGAAATAGATAAAAGATAAATTAAACATAGGGATAAAGAACATATTAGACGATTGTCTAATCTAGAAATTTTATTTTAAGAAGAGATTGATCAATTAGAAATATTAAATACCTCCACCAGACAGGTGGCACAAACAACTATTGAAAAAAAATAATAGGTGAAGAACAATGTAGGTTCGTAGAAGACAAGGGTATAGTAAATGCTATGTACTTGCAAAGAACATTAATAGAGCGATCGATAGAGGTATACAAAAACCTATATCTTTGCTTAATTGACTCCAAAAGGCTTTCGATAAAGTAAGACATGCCAACGTGACGAAGATGCTTGCAGCTCCACTAATTTAAGGGAAAGAACTTAGACTAGTAAATAACAGATATTGGAAACACAAAGCTGTCATAAAGATTAATAATGAAGTAGGTCAATATCAGCCTGTAAAGAGAGGTGTGCGACAGGGATGTGTAATGTCTCCAGATCTGTTTTCCCTATACACTGGAAATGTCTATAGAAGTTTAGAAGCTATGAGAGGAATCAACAGATGGGGGTATAACATCAATACCATTAGATATGTGGATTACACAGTATAGACTGCAGACAATGAACAGGATCTGCACCATTTAGTAGATGTGGTTGTTGCACACAGTGAAGAACTAGGGTTGGAATTAAATTGTAAGAAGACACAGATTATAGTCGTCACTAGGGAGAAGCAAATATCGCAATGTAATATACAAGTAAATAGGAATATTCTTAAACAAGTGAATAGGTACAATTATCTCGGAAGAATCATAACATCTTATAGGAGATGCCTTGAAGAGATTAGAACAAGAATCGCCATGGCGAAGGCAGCCTTTTGCCAAATGAAAAACATACTGACTAATAAAAGTTGTGCCATTTGCAATGAGAAAAAGAGTGTTGATGAGCTGCTTAGAACCTGTACTTTTGTATGGATTTAAAGAGTGGACAATGAGCAGACAAGCGGAAAAACATCAGATGACTGTGGAAATGTGGTTTCTCAGGAAAATGCAAAGAATACCATGGCCGGGCAGAAAAACCAATGACAAAGTCCTACTATAAAAACAATAATGAAAACCGGAAACTGATTAGAGAATTTAGTGGTAGACAGTACCAATATTTTGGACAAATTATGACAAGAAGGAAATTGGAGAATTTGGTGACAACTGACAAGACTGATGGGAACAGAACAAGGGGAAGGCAGAGAAATAAATACCTGGATAGATTGGTATAGTCGGTAGACTTATAAATACAGAAAAGATGCAAATAATACCTAGGACAGACGGAAAAACCTATGACCAAGACCTACAAGAAACAAATGAAAACCGTAGGCTGATTAGATAAATTAGACGTAGACAGTCACAATTATTTTACCACGTTATGAGAAGAAATACATTGGAGAACTTGGTGACAACTAGCAAGATCGAGGGGAAGCGAACAATGGGAAGGCAGAGAAGTAAATGCCTTGAAGGCTTGGCCACGTAGTATAGTCGGGACAAGAACACTGAACTGATCCACGGCTCTGGTATTCGTGTGAGATGGCGAGACATGACCGCCCACGCTTAACGGTATGGCACATGGTGGTGGTAATTACAGAATCAGCATATCAATATCAATATCAATATATATATACATTTGCCGGCTTCCTGGCCTAGAGGTTAGCGACTTTTCTCCGTATTCTCGTATATTTTCGTAAGTAACGTTACGACGGTGAGAATCAGCAGTGGTTCGAATCGCGTCGGTAACTTACAGGGTATGTGAGATATTTATATATTTCACTGTTGCAAATATCATTCAACATTTTGGTTAATAGTTCTACTTAAATTCTCCCAGTACTTCTAATTCTTCTATGATGCTTCCGTCTGGCCAGGCTGTTTTTCCTTTCTTCACCTTTGAAGTTACTTTCTTCGGTTAATTTTGCTCTTTCTCCGTTCTATAACTCTCCTATATACTCATCTAATCTCTTTATTATAGCACCTTCTTCAATATCTTTTTTGTGTTTCATTTTAAACTTCATAGTGCTGTCTATTCATTCAAAGCGGATACTTCTGGTTGCTATTTTCTGCAGCGTCTGTCTGTCTGTCTGTCTGTCTGTCTGTCTGTCTGTCTGTCTGTCTGTCTGTCTGTCTGTCTGTCTGTCTGCCTGCCTGCCTGCCTACCTACCTACCTACCTGTCGATCTGCAAGCATGCCTGTCTACCTTCCTGATACTTGACTGCCTGTCTGTCTGGCTGCGTGCACATATGCTTATTTACCTACATTTTTGTCTGTGTGTTGTCTGTCTGTCTGCTTGTATTGCATGTCTGGACTATTTTTAAAAAAAACGGTTAGTTGCATATACTTTACAAGAAACCGGGGGATACGGGGTGTCAGGCATTGGTAGTACCTTTGGTAAGGATGACTCTTTTCAGAGCACAACCCCCACTGGTCCAAGCCTGACATGCAGCTCACGCCTGTGGCTCCTAGTAGCTGTGACAGGCTGGCTAAACCAGGTGTTGGTAGCCGATTTGATGTCAAATCAATCGGTGAACTAGGGTATGCCTACCCAGAATGTGAAGACAGGACTCGGCAGACTGCGCGGAAGAAATCATTGTTGATTCAACGGGTAAGACGACGTTTACCTGCAAAGTGTTGTGGAACGTAATGAGCACGGCAAGGCACGTAGAGCGCCCTGGTCATCCACTGCACCTGTATTCACCCCCAGTCGTCTTGACTTGTCTTGCCACTGGACTCAGATGGACTCAGGCGAGAGAGTGAGGTCGACGAATTGAGCAACTCTTCCTCACTTCAATCCAATTCATCGCGCAAGTCATTCTTCCTCCAACTTCTTATATCACCTTCAAGCCCTGTGGCGATGGGCGAGTGGCAAAGCGGCAGGCGTGGGTACGCTAGCAGCCGTAGTCGCAGACCTGCACACAGGCGGCTCAGGCCATATGGTCGTCTTCTACTGATCGGTGCAGCAGTGGGATTCGGCAGCCCCCTGAGCGACTGGGCAGCCCTCTATAGAAAAGCACCGCTCACCTCCATAGCATGAGGATAGGGCTAGAAAAGGTGCCCCAAACATTGTCTGCTCCATCATTACCTAACCAGCTAGCCGCGTTTGGTGGATACCTTATACTGCAATCGACATACAAACAAAGCAAAAACAGGTAAAGCTAAAAGAGCAAACCATATTCCCTTGAAAATCGGAACTTGGAATGTAGATACCCTACTTGATAGAGACGGCGGGTCGAGCCCAGAGAGACGAACGGCACTGATTGGAAGAGAGCTGGGAAGGTACAACATCGACATTGCAGCCTTGAGCGAGACACGACTTGCAGAAGAAGGCCAAATCTGTGAAATAGGTGCCGGCTACACATTCTTCTGGAGTGGAAAGAAAAGTGAGGAAAGCCGCCAGTCCGGTGTGGCACCAGCCATGACCAACGAAGATGCGTCAAAAACAAGTTCTATGAGGACCTGCACAACGTATTAACTTCTTCTTCTTCTTCTTCTTCAGAAAAAAAATGCAGCTGTCATTTGAAAATATACTTCCGCCTCAAACCCAATGCTGCAGCTAAACATGATACGGATACTGAGCGGAGAGCCCTAAAGGACATAATTTACAACAGCGCTATGGAAATTCTGGGTCCAGCTTCCCGAAAGCATAAAGACTGGTTTGATGAAAATTCCGAAGACATCAACCAATTGCTGGCCGAGAAACATCTTCTCCTCAAGGCATATTTGAATGACCCGAAGTCAACATAAAAAAAGATGCCTTCATTAACATATTGAGAGTAGTGCAGCAGAATCTTCGGCTTCTGGCCGAGCAACAAAGCTGATGAAATTCAAGGCTTTGCTGACAGACATGATATGAACAACTTCTACTACTCACTGAGAGCGGTCTATGGTCCTAAATCACCAGGCATAGTTCCTCTCCTCAGTGCAGATGGGGGAACATTGGTCACCGAAAAGAAAGAAACCCTTCAAAGCTGGGCAGAGCATTTCAGCAACATCTCAAATGCAAACTCCTTCTTCGATGATGAAACCATCAACTGCCTTCTTCAAGTTCCCACTAATGATACACTTGGTGACCTGCCAACCATAGTGGAATTAAACAAAGCCACCCAGCAACTTTCCAGTGGTAAGGCGCTTGGTCCTGACTCCATTCCTGCAGAGATATTCAAGGCAGGTGGGTCGATCCTAATAGAGCAACTTCACAAAGTCTTTACAAACATATGTGTGAACCATGCCACAAGATTTCAAGGACGCGTCAATAGTCCACCTTTACAAACGTAAAGGAAACCGCCAATCCTGTGACAACCACCGAGGCATCTCCTTGCTCTCAATTGCAGGGAAGATACTCAGAATTCTTCTCAATCGCCTCACGGCCCATCTCGATCAAGGTCTTCTACCTGAGAGTCAATGTGGCTTCAGAAAAGATCGAGGAACTGTTGACATGATTTTCTCTGCAAGGTAGCTGCAAGAAAAATGTCAGGAACAGAACTGCGAAATGTTCTCCACTTGTATTGACCTTACCAAGGCTTTTGATACAGTCAGCAGAGAAGCACTGTGGAATTTTATGGCGAAATATGGCTTGCCACGAAAGTTTGTCTAAATAGTGCGACTATTTCATGATGGTATGCAAACAAGCGTACAGGAAAATGGTGAACTGTTTGAGCCCTTTCCTGTTACCAATGGAGTGAATAAAGGATGTGTCCTGGCACCAACACAGTTCCTCATGTTTTCAGCGATGCTTACGAATGCCTTCGAGAACGACATTGGAATAGACATCAACTACCGCATGGATGGAAAGTTGTTCAATCTCAGAAGGCCGAAAACTAAAACCAAAACTAACAGCGACTCCGTTAGAGAACTGCTGTTTGCTGATGATTGCGCTCTATATGCCAACTCATAGGCAGACATGCAACACAATGTTTCAGCTTTCTCATATGCCTGTGCCAACTTTGGGCTCAATATCAACTTGGAGAAGACTGTAGTTATGTACCAGCCAGCTTCAGAGAATAATCACACCGTGCCGAATATCAAGGTGAATGGTCATAGACTAAGTGTTGTGGACAAATTCACCTATCTTGGCAGCACTGTGTCACAAGGTGCCACAATTGATGACGATGTTAATGCAAGAATCTCCATGGCCAGCGCGGCCATTGGCAGACTGTACAAGAAAGTGTGGGACAGACATGGAATAAACCTGCAAACAACGCTGAAAGACTACAAAGCAGGTGTATCATCCACTCTGCTATATGCTTGTGTAGCCTGATCTGTTTATCTGCGACACGCTAGGAAATTAAACCACTCCCCGTTGTTGGAAGCATTGATTCAAATCAAGGACTAGGATCTACCCGAATGTGAAGACAGGGCTCGCAGACTGCGCGAAGAAATCATTGTTGATCAACGGGTAAGACGACGTTTACCTGCAAAGTGTTGTGGAACGTAATGAGCACGGCAAGGCACGTAGAGCGCCCTGGTCATCCACTGCACCTGTATTCACCCCCAGTCGTCTTGACTTGTCTTGCCACTGGACTCAGATGGACTCAGGCGAGAGAGTGAGGTCGACGAATTGAGCAACTCTTCCTCACTTCAATCCAATTCATCGCGCAAGTCATTCTTCCTCCAACTTCTTATATCACCTTCAAGCCCTGTGGCGATGGGCGAGTGGCAAAGCGGCAGGCGTGGGTACGCTAGCAGCCGTAGTCGCAGACCTGCACACAGGCGGCTCAGGCCATATGGTCGTCTTCTACTGATCGGTGCAGCAGTGGGATTCGGCAGCCCCCTGAGCGACTGAGCAGCCCTCTATAGAAAAGCACCGCTCACCTCCATAGCATGAGGATAGGGCTAGAAAAGGTGCCCCAAACATTGTCTGCTCCATCATTACCTAACCAGCTAGCCGCGTTTGGTGGATACCTTATACTGCAATCGACATACAAACAAAGCAAAAACAGGTAAAGCTAAAAGAGCAAACCATATTCCCTTGAAAATCGGAACTTGGAATGTAGATACCCTACTTGATAGAGACGGCGGGTCGAGCCCAGAGAGACGAACGGCACTGATTGGAAGAGAGCTGGGAAGGTACAACATCGACATTGCAGCCTTGAGCGAGACACGACTTGCAGAAGAAGGCCAAATCTGTGAAATAGGTGCCGGCTACACATTCTTCTGGAGTGGAAAGAAAAGTGAGGAAAGCCGCCAGTCCGGTGTGGCACCAGCCATGACCAACGAAGATGCGTCAAAAACAAGTTCTATGAGGACCTGCACAACGTATTAACTTCTTCTTCTTCTTCTTCTTCTTCTTCTTCTTCTTCTTCTTCTTCTTCTTCTTCTTCTTCTTCTTCTTCTTCTTCTTCTTCTTCTTCTTCTTCTTCTTCTTCTTCTTCTTCTTCTTCTTCTTCTTCTTCTTCTTCTTCTTCTTCTTCTACTACGAATTACTCCGTTCAACCGTCGACTGTTTCGATTTGGTTGTATTTGGGACCTTTATATTATACGTTGTATTAAGTCTTGTTGTCAGCTTCCACTCTTCTAATGGATTAATTGTGTTCGTTTCATCCTTGTGGCGTTACATCTCTGGACAGATTCGCGCACTTGTTGAGGCCTGGAGTAATTGTGTACCCACCCCGTCGTATGGTGCTGTTTCCTTCAGGGAGCTTTACCAGTCGTCGTCTCTCCCAGCGTTCCACCTATTTCACAATCTTGGTCTATCTTCATATCGTCTAGGTCTTCTCTGATACCTTGTGTCGTGTACGGATTGATGATTCGGTCCATGAGGTGACCAGCATCTTCTTCTCCCGACCCCCGTCCACTCTTGGTCTTGGTCGCTGTCGTTCTGGTTTTCTTCTTCCTCTTCCACCTCTTCTTTTGTTTGGGACTTCGCATCTTCTGCTTCTGGTGTTTCGATCATTGATTTAAGCCTTTTTGGTTGTTCTCTTTCCTCTTGAATTTGCTTGAGAGCCTCTTCTGTCTTTTCTCTTTCGTCTGGAATATTTGCTAGGGTTTCTTCGGTTTCAGTCTTTTTTTCAGCCATTCGAGCGACATCCTGCTCAATCTTCTGCTGAACTTGCTTTATTTCGTCCAGGATGCGCTGAACGGCTGCTATCGGTGTTTCTTGCGTCTTGCCTTTTTCTTCCAATATGCTGTGGAACTTTGATCGTAGGTCCTTCATTTGGCCTTCTAGTTGCGCTTTGTTGCTTTTTGTGAGTCTATTGGTCGCTTCGAACTGCCTCCTAACCTCTTTATAGGGCAGGTTAGATTTGATGACAATCGTCATTGCTTCTTTGCTGTCTTGGTGGCAGGGGCAGCCGAGGTACCTGGCGCCATGGTTGCCGAGGCAATTGGCGCACTTTCTGTTGTTGTTCGGCTTCCTGAATTCCGTATCGATCATTGCATGCTGGCACTGACTGCATGGATGGGGTCCAGAGAAGTATCTGCACACCTTCACCTCACTTCTGCAGGTGGAACTGGTGTGCCAAAACGTCTGGCACTTGGAGCACCTCGCAGCACTCTACGGTATGTACGTGCTCGGGACTTGGTCTTTCCTGTCCCATCTAATGATTTGAGGGATCAATCGGTCCTCTGATGTTAAGTGATGCGAGGTCTGCGAGCGGGGGGGTGTGGGGGGCGGGGGGGTGAGGGGAGGTTATTTTTGGCCGATGTATCCTCACAGCCATGAGGATCTGTAGTTTTCCGGGTCTCTCTGTCAGCATTCTCCCTTTATCCTGGTCGTTGGTGAGTAGGTGCTTGGACGTCTTCATGACCTATCGTTACACTGTGCGGTGCCGGGTGGCTTCCGATAAGATGTCTTGGTGGAGCGTGATGACGGCTTTCTCTTCTTGTGCAATCTTCTGCATCAGTCTTGTGGTCTTTGTGTTTTTGTTGATGGAGACCACTACACCATCAGGTGTCTTGCATAGCTGGTAGATGCTGTTTCTTCCCAGCTCGATTTCCAACAGACTGAGTATCTTGTCTGTTGGTAGCGCCGAAAGTTTGGCTTCTCTAACGCTTGTCTGTTTTAGCAGTATTCTGCCGGTGAAGTACTCAGTTGTTGTTGTTTCCTCCTGTGTGTAGGTCTTTGGTAGACTGGGCTGCATCACCTTGGTGCTGTTGAGAACTTCCCGGCTTCTGCTGGCTTCAGTTGTGGTTTCTTCAGCGACAGGAACGGCTTCAGATGGTGTAGGAGCAAGACTGCTGTGTGTAGATATGGGCTCAGCTTCTCCGCCTCTGCCTTCTTCTTCTCGGCTGCATATAGTGCATGTCTATGCGTGCACTTTTAACGCGAGGTATCCTCTGATATCCGATCATCATCTGTTCTCGATAGAGGTACGGATTGACTTTGTTCCCAGATAGGATGATCAAATTGTATACTCTTGACACCTGTGAGACTGCTGCCAAAGACAGAAATTCGTGGCGTGCATCATTACGCAAGGGTGCAGTCATTTGTGAAACAACCAGGACTGCAAGAGCTGTGAAGGAAAGACTGGACAGAGAAACCACTGCAGGAGATCCTCCTCCTGGAACGTCAAGCATTCTTTGCCCACATTGTCAAAGAACATTTCGAGCCAAAATAGGCCTTATCAGCCATATTAGAACTCACGGCTCCATACTTTCAACCCCACTGGATGAAATGAATGGTCATCATCATTCTTGATAGACAAACACCAACACAAGAACACAAGAAACCACAGTCACCCCAGAATTGTGTGGTTGTTTGTGATTTATTGGCAAGTTCTAGACATTGCTTTCTGAATTCTGGACTCTTTAAGAATATCATTAGCCTCCATCATCATACCGGTCGCTCTTGTCACAACGAGCATGAAATACGGTCACATTCCTCGCCATTTATCCTGCTTCACATGTTCATGCCTAACATATTTTCATTGTGTCCTGTTTCCGCCGTGCAATGTCGAACTGCTGAACGCAAACCTGTCAAAATATCACAAACAACCTAACACGCTGAGGTTTACAGCAACGGACAAGAAACTAACTGTTTTTCCCCACCGTTGTTTTTGTGAACCACTTCCTCTTATTTCACAAACATTGCCCCCCTTTACTGTTCTTTCTAAGCCCCTGTGACTTTTTAAATCAACAAAGAATGTTAGTTTCTGTGGCGTAATGAGTAACCTTGCTTTTAATATATGTACGCATATGTATGGAGAGCCATGAACGCCTACGCCAGCCGGCACGGCACTTGATGATGATGATGCTTGTAGCATAGAGGCTTAACAACAAAAGGAAACGTTTCAAGAACACGTTCTCGGTGTTTATTGCCCTTTCGGCGCTAGGTTTGGGTGATAGGCGAGATTCTAATCAGTAGTAATATACATTATATCTCTCAGTTACATGACAGTGGCTTACAACAGCATCAGATGTGAATATATGAGATTACTTTATGTCTGTAGGTGAGAGATCATATAGATAACGTATTTCTCAGAGTTTCTCGTATTTCATGCAAGCATTTCGTTATTTCGTGCGTGTCTCGCATCTTGAGTAGTGTTAACTAAAGACATCGCCGAGTCGTTACAGCTGTTATGCCTATATGACTTCGGCAGTTGGGGATATCAAGTTAATGATAGGTCAGGATCTGGTGACCTAGCTGGCCGGTACCTCTTCCCATTGTCCCACAAGCAATCCCAGAAACTGAGAGAGAATCCGCAAGCGTCTCCGCTGATAAATATCCAGCGCCTGCGTCTTTTCTTCTCCTCTGGGTTCATTGGTTCACTTTTGCTACCTCTATTCTCCTTTGAGGCATAGATTCCCAACCAACTCATTCCAAGGCCTCCTATCTTTAGCGAGCCCATTTAGTTCTGTCAATGCCCTTTCCATATTTTTCATTGCCGTGTCTACTTCTCTTCTCCGTGAGTTTTTATGTCCTTCTCTATCTCTTTTGCCCCGTTGTGTCCAGAGCAAGGTTTTTCTATTTATACCGTCTCCGGGTTTCTCAGTGTATGACTTGTCAACGCCAGCGTTTATTCTTCACTTCTTGATTCACTGGTATTTGTTTAGTTCTCACCATGAGCTCTACATTGGTGATTTTGTCATACGGTTTTATTCCTTCTGTTAGGAAGGCACCAATTATTGAATGTTTGTAGTTTATTTGTAATCGTTTTCCACGTTTCTGATCCATACAGTAGCATTGATTTAACGTTAGAATTGAATATTCAAAGTTTGGTGTTAAGTTAAATTCATTTTGGCTTCCATATTTTTCATAGTGTTATAAATGCACCGCTAGTCTCCTGTATTCTTATATCTTAATCTGATCCATCCCCTTTGTTTACATTTCGACTTAACTAGCTGTGTGATCCTATCTCTTGAAGTGAAAGTTCCCAAAGGGTGATCAGGTTATCATTTGCTTTGATTTTTTCTCATTTTCCGTGTCTTTCTTCTATGCATTTTAAAACTTAGATAGTGTGGCCTCCCACCTAGTGTTGTTAGTTTATCCTGCATCTGATTTCGTGTGTGAAATCTAGTTAACGATGTCCGGATCATTCAGCTGGCATGTCAGAGGAGTCCATTTAATTCCACTTCTAACAGTGCTTGTTGTAGTCTTCATAATCTAGCTATAATAAGTAAGAATAGCATGGGCGACAAGAGGCCTCATCGGTTTCCTAAGAGATCCCCTATAATGACCCAAAGTCAACATCAAAAAAAGATGCTTTCAAGAACATTCAGAGAGTAGTGCAGCAGAAACTTCGGCACATGCGGGACTCCTGGCTGAGCAGCAAAGCTGATGAAATTCAGGGCTTTGCTGACAGACACGATATGAAAAACTTCTACGACTCACTGAAAGCGGTCTATGGTCCTTCATCACCAGGCATAGTTCCCCTCCTCAGTGCAGACGGGGGAACATTGGTCACCGATAAGAAAGAAATCCTCCAACGCTGGGCAGAGCATTTCAGCAAAATCTTAAATGCAACTTCCTTCTTCGATGATGAAACCATCAATTGCCTTCCTCAAGTTCCCACCAATGAGACTCTTGACGACCTGCCAACCATAGTGGAAATAAACAAAGCCATCCAGCAACTCTCCAGCGGCAAGGCACCTGGTCCTGACTCCATCCCAGCAGAGATATACAAGGCAGGTGGGCCGGTCCTAACAGAGCAGCTTCACCGAGTCTTCACAAACATATGGATGAACGAGACCATGCCACAAGATTTTAAGGACGCGTCAATAGTCCACCTTTACAAACGTAAAGGAAACCGCCAATCCTGTGACAACCACCGAGGCATCTCCTTGCTTTCAATTGCAGGGAAGATACTCGCCAGAATTCTTCTCAATCGCCTCACAGCCCATCTCGATCAAGGTCTTCTTCCTGAGAGTCAATGTGGCTTCAGAAAAGAACGTGGAACTGTTGACATGATTTTCGCTGCAAGGCAGCTGCAAGAGAAATGTCAGGAACAGAACTGCGAAATGTTCTCCACTTTCATTGACCTCACCAAGGCTTTTGATACAGTCAGCAGAGAAGGACTGTGGAAGATTATGGCAAAATATGGCTGTCCACGAAAGTTTGTCCAAATAGTGCGGCTATTTCATGACGGCATGCAGGCAAGAGTACAGGAAAATGGTGAGCTGTCTGAACCCTTTCCTGTCACCAATGGAGTGAAGCAAGGATGTGTCCTGGCACCAACACTGTTCAGCCTCATGTTTTCAGCCATGTTGATGAATGCCTTCGAGAACGACGACATTGGAATAGACATCAACTACCGTATGGATGGAAAGTTATTCAATCTCAGAAGGCTGAAAGCTAAAACCAAAATTGACAGTGGCACCGTCAGAGAGCTCCTGTTTGCTGATGATTGCGCTCTATACGCCAACTCAGAGGCGGACATGCAACATAATGTTTCAGCTTTCTCACATGCCTGTGCCAACTTTGGGCTCAATATCAACTTGGAGAAGACTGTAGTTATGTACCAGCCAGCTCCAGGGAATAATCACACTGTGCCGAATATCAAAGTGAATGATCATAGACTAAGTGTTGTGGACAAATTTACCTATCTTGGCAGCACCGTGTCACAAGCTGCCACAATCGATGACGAAGTAAATGCAAGAATCTCCAAGGCCAGTGCAGCCTTTGGCAGACTGTACAAGAATGTATGGGACAGAACTGGAATAAGCCTGCAAACAAAGCTAAAAGTCTACAAAGCAGTTGTACTATCCACACTGCTATATGCTTGTGAAACCTGGACTGTTTATCAGCGACACGCTAGGAAATTAAACCACTTCCACACAGTCTGCCTAAGGAAGCTACTGAAGATTAAATGGCAAGACAAGATTCCAGACACTGAAGTCCTAGAAAGAGCATCCATACCCAGTATCCACACTCTACTGATGAAGAATCAGATTCGCTGGGCTGGTCACTTGACTCGCATGCCAGATCACAGGCTCCCTAAACGAATTTTTTACAGCGAACTGCGTTGTGGTAAACGCTCCCAAGGTGGCCAGAGGAAACGTTTTAAAGACACTCTGAAAATTTCACTGAATGCTTTTGGAATTCATCATGACACCTGGGAGGCTGCAGCCAGAGACCGAAATTCGTGGCGTGCATCATTGCGCAAAGGTGCAGTTATATGTGAGGCAACCAGGACTGCAAGAGCTGTGAAGAAAAGGCAGGACAGAAAAACCACTGCAGGAAATCCTCCTCCAGAGACGTCAAGCATTCTTTGTCCACATTGTCAAAGAACATTTCGAGCCAAAATAGGCCTTATCAGCCATCTTAGAACCCACGGCTCCACACCTTCAACCCCACTGGATGAAATGAATGGTCATCATCATTCTTGATGGACAAACAACAACAACAAGAGATCCCCTATAAATCCTATTAAAGACCGTTCGTTGTTCATATATCCAATATAAAGTAGTGAGTTGAGTTGATGCTTTTTCTATAATTATGTGCACTGTAACTAACTGGAGCAGGTTCTATTTGGTTGGAGGCCGGCCCGTTCAACTCTAAGGTGTTTGTCAATGGCATCTAGTAATCTCTCCCTTAAATATCTTCCCAGTAACTGACAGTAACATTATTCCTCTATAATTTTCACATTTATATTATATAAATAGTCTTGTCGTATTTCTTCAGTTTATCAGATTCTGTTAAATATGTGCAGTAATTCAGTTGAGTTGTTCATGTTAGTTTCGACGTCCTCTGCGGTGATGTCATCTGGACCAGCAGCTTTCCTATCTTTCAGTAATTTGGTGGCTTTGCTAATCACTTACACAGTTAGTTTCTCGCAGTTGACATCCCTCTCCTCTTCTGCAGGCTGGATATCCGGGACTGGTCTATTTAGGGGTTCCTAAAATTATTCAGCCCATCTGTCGAGTTAATCCTTAATGTTAATGAGAACCTTCTCATTTCTGTTTTTGATTTGTCCACTTGGTTAATTATCCTTTCCTGCTATTTTGCTTGTTGTGTTGTAAAGATCTTTGAGTGTCCTTTCGATACTGGTTTTTCAGGATCTCTTGCTAGGTCGTCTCTATATTGTCTTAAACTGCCTTGATCTGCTTCATAACATTTTTATTTTTAGCTTCTGCATAATTTTCATGGGTTATGGCTTTCGAAGATCTGGTGTGATGAAATCTGTGAAGAACTAAATACCTTGAGCCGGGAGATTTTAAAAATGCACCACAACTGACATAATGGACTATGTGACTAAACAAAAGCCTTCTTGAGGAGACAGTGAAAACATAAATAAATAAAAATAAACTAAACCAACTACATTAAAATTGGTTTTATTATGTTATAAGTGTAGTTTTTAAAAGCTGTGCTGGTGAAGACTTTCTAACCCAAATCCCCAATTGTGTGACTGTTTTCGTATTAAGCTGTCCCTGTCAATGTTCCTTTATTCTTGAATCATTCATACATTTTAACATCTTTACTGCAGTTAACCAATTCCATTTTTGGATATGTCAATGTAGTTATGCATTGTATCTAACATGTATACAATCCGCTTTTATGGAGGATTTTCTGGTCTAGAGAAACAACGAATGAAGCAGAGAAAGAATGGACGGTGAATTCTGGCCTAGAGACACAACAGTGGAAACTAAACGGACATTTTAGTGAACTAAACAGAAAGTGGAGATTATACAAGAGACAAAATTGCAGTTATAGACCATGTATTTCAAGCGGACGAAGAATGAAGGGTGAATATGAACCTGAGATACAGAACAGCAGTAATACGGCCACATCCGCTATCCCGTAGAGGTCAACAATTAAATCGAGAATCTGTATTTGCTTGTCATGTTTGCACAGACCTGGAGTGACGACACAACACTTTGGCGCCTTTACCGTCATTTATTTCATATTATCATCATCATCATTATCATCACCATCAAGCGCCATGCCAACTGGCATAGCCGATTATGCTTACTCACATCTTGCTATCTCCAGTTCGTGTACTGGGCCATCCTTCTTTATCGTGACACAAGACACATACATGTTCCCTCGTTGTATTTCTCTGTCACTCTTTCCTCAAATCGTTCTAGTTGTCAAAATATGCTCCAGGTTTTGTCTTCTCCAAGTGTATCCAGAAATTATGACTCCTTCTTTCTGATGTTTGTGATAAGTTGTCATTGTGTCTTAGCCTCTTTCAAAATTGTTAAAACACTCATTTTGGTTGTTAAATGAATTTTCAACAATTTTCTATAAAACCGCACCTCTAAAGCTTCTGGCAATTTGTAATCACAACCAAGAAAAAGATGCTACCAGAGTGTGCAGTGAAAATAAACTGAAACAAGTAGAGCCATGTCAGTATACATGCTCAGTGATAACAATACACGACAAGGTAACATGGAGAAACATACAGAATACTCCGAGTAACAGCAGCGATCAATCAGATTTAGAAAAAAAAAAAAAACAACATTGCGAGTACTTTACCCCCAGTCCATGCAAGTCTGAAAAAGGAACACTTCCAACCCTTCCCCCCCCCCCCCCCCTTTTCCCCATCTCCCAACTACCCAGTAGTTCCAGGTCGACCGACCGACCACGGGTACCAGCACATTTCATGGGAAGGAAAGGCGGCCGGCATTATCTTACCACACACACAAACACACACAACAAGTGCCGATCGATATTAAAACTGTGGGGCTAAACCACTGACACAAGAGGGCAGCTGTAGCGGACTGACTAGGCTGCTTGTCTGTCAGTCCAGTGGTCTTGCGTTCGAGTTCTTTCTAGGTGGGCATTGGTGTTGACTGACATGTAATGTTGTCTTCCAGTCCATGGTTTGATGTCGTTGGGCATGTAACAGTGTCTTCCTGTTCATGACTTGATGTTGATGGTCATGTAATATTGTCTTCCAGTTCATGGATTAATGTTGACGGACATCTCTCATCTCTCATCATGTTCCTCTTGTACCTTGCGGTGTCGAGGTGCTTGTATTTCCGTTCATGGCTTAATGTTGACTGACATGTAACATTGTCTTTCCATCCATGTCTTGATGTTGAGCAACATGCAACATTGTCTTCCAATTCACGGATTGATGTTCACCGACACCGTGTTCCCGTCCATCGCTTAATGTTGATGGACATGTAACATTGTCTTTCAGTTTATCGTTTGATGCTGTCTACACTCATGTAACGTTTCAGCCCATGTCATGATGTTGCTACTCATATGTGATTTTTATCTTTCAATCCATTGCTTGATGTTGTCTTGCCACAAAAAACGTTGTCTTCCATTCTATCGCTAGATGTTATCTACTCATATGTAACGGTGTCTTTCTGTCGATCGATTCATGTTATCTACCAACATGTATTATTTTCTTATGAGATATATTATACAGTATCATTTCGATAAAGACAGAAAAGAGATCCAGTTAGTAATATGTTTTAGGCCACATAGCCAAACACTGTATTTTCAGGGACATGATAGGAGAAGCAAGTTTTGTTGTTGTTGTTTTGTTGTTGTTGTTTTTTCTGTTTAAAAAAAAACAAACCCACAGGTGTACACGTTATATAATTTTAGATGCATTGATTGTATAAAGTTATCACCGTTTATTACCCTTTGTGATTACGTGTATAGCGCGGAAGATCAGATACACCATCATGTCCTGGAGATAACAGTGCGACAGGGAGTGACCAGAGGACATGGTCGCACACTCAGTATTCATAGGAAAGGACAGAACGGACACATAATCAGGCTTATACCATTAATATTGGGACTCTTTGCTGGTTGTTGAAGATGAGGACGGAGCGTGTACGGGAATGTCCCAAGTGCTGTTGTGTAGGTTCTTGACTCAACTCAATTCAACTTATTACCATTCAGGTGACAAAACGGTAAAAAGAAAAATAAATAACAAAACATACCTAAGCAGTAAGATCTTTTATGTTTGCAGAAAAATTGACCAGAGCTTACTTATCTTAATGCTGATATACTTGTTTCATTATCTATACGGCTCTGTGGCTAAGAGGTTACGAATCAATTCGAAATCCCGCATATAGCGTTCGAAACACAGCTGCGGGTGATTTGGAAGCAGACTGCCTTGCGTTGGTTCCCATACAATGTTATGAGTGCCGGTTTTTCAGAAAGCAGTGGAAAACTACTGAAAGTAAAATTGCCAAGATATCACAAACAGCCAACAACAAAAACGCTGTGGTTGACTCCCACGCCCTATAAAGGAAATGTAATTAACTAACTATACAATTGTTGCATCGTACATACAACTATATCGCTAGCTAGATCATAATTTCATTATTTATATGAGTATATCATACATTACATAATTATTCCTTCAGTTAAATGAATATTTCATTAATTACGTAATTGTTTTATCAATGGCATATTTATTTTCCACACAATTCGTACTTATATCCATCCATCCATCATGTGCCAAGCCGGTAAGCGTGAGCGGTCATGTTCTGCCATCTCACTCGATCATCAGAGTCGTGGATCAGCTCCGTGTTTCTGTCTCGACCATGCCACAAGGCCAAGCCATCCAGGTACTTGCTTCTAGGTCTTCCCCTTGGTCTGTTCCCCTCGATCTTACCAGTTGTCACCAAATTCTCCAATCCATTTCTTCTCATAACATGCCCAAAAAATTTTGACTGTCTACGTCTAATTTCTCTAATCAATTTACGATCTTCATTTGTTTCTTGAAGGACTTGTTCATTGGTCTTTCTGGCTGTCCATGGTATTCTTTGCATTTTCCTCAGAAACCACAACTCTACAGCCATCAGATGTTTTTCAGCCTGACTGCTCATTGTCCACGCTTCACATCCATATAAAAGTACAGGTTCAATGCAGCATCTCAACACTCTTTTTCTCGTTTCAATTGACATCTTTTTATTGGTCAATATGTTTTTCATCTTGCTAAAGGCTACTTTTGCCATGGCGATTCTTGTTCTAATCTCTTCAAGGCATCTCCCATCAGATGTTATTACTGTTCCGAGATAATTGTACCTGCTCACTTGTTGAAGAATATTCCCATTTACTTGTATATTACATTGTGGTATTTCGTCCTTCCTAGTGACGACCATAATCTGTGTCTTTTTACAATTTAATTCTAACCCTAGTTGTTCACTGTGTGTAACAATCGCATCTACTAAATTTTGCAGGTCCTGTTCATTGTCTGCAATCAAGACTGTATCATCTGCATATCTAATGTTATTGATGCATCGTCCCCCAATGTTGATTCCTTCCATATCTTCAATATTTCTGAAAATACTTTCACTGTACAGGGAAAACAGATCTGGAGACATTACACATCCCTGTCTCACACCCCTTTTAATAGGCTGATATTGGCTTACTTCATTATCAACTCTTATGGCAGCTTGTTGTTTCCAATATATGTTTTTTACAAGTCTAAGATCTTTTCCATCAATTTGTAGATCTTCAAGCATCCTTATCATGTTGACATGTCTCACTTTATCAAAAGCCTTTGTGTAGTCAATAAAGCAAAGGTGTAGATCTTTGTTTACTTCTATAGAACGTTCGATTATGTTTCTCAGTATATACACAGCATTTACTGTACCCTTGCCTTCCACAAACCCACATTGTTCTTCTCCTATTTCAGGTTGTATTTTCCTCCTAACTCTTTGCATGATAATTCTTAGCAAAATCTTCGTGATGTGACTCATTATACTAATTGTTCGATGTTGATCACATTCCAAGGCTCCTGATTTCTTTGGGATTGCAATAAATACAGAATTACATAACTCCTGAGGTATATTTCCAGTATCATATATTGTATTAAGCAGACTGGTAACTTTATCTATTCCATATTCTTCTAAAGCTTTAATCATTTCTGTTGTGACGCTGTCTGAACCGGGGGTCTTGCCAGATTTCATTTGGTTAAGCGCATTCTGAACCTCCATCTTTAAAATTGCTGGTCCTTCATTATTATTTTGGACATCATACTGTTCGTCTCTGTTATCGTCATAAAGGTTTTTCACATAATCTGACCATTCATGTAAGATCTGATCTTTTTCTATTATGACTCTTCCATCTTTTGTCTTTAGGCAGCCTGCTGATGTACGTGTTCTTTGATTAGTAAGCTCCTGAATTCTTTTGTGCATTAGTTTCGCATTGTTACTGTTGTGTTGTTTTTCAATTTCTCTGCAATTTTTCTCAAGCCATGTTTCTTTTGCCTCCTTACATAAGGTTCTCACTTTTCTGTGAATTTCTTCATATTTGGCAGGATTATTTTTGTTCTGTCTTCTTGTTTCCATTAGTTGTAAAATTTCTTCAGTCATCCATGTCTTACGGCCCACTTTCTTTACTTTTGGAATAGTTTTTTCTGCTGCGCAACTGATTGAATTCTTCATCGTTTCCCATTGATCATCTACATCTTGAAACAGGATCTCTAGATCAGACAATATATCAAATTTGTTCTTTACTTCTATGTTAAAATTATCTTGTATTTCTTTGTCAGTTTTCAATTTGCACAAGTCATATTTAGGGTTTCCTGCTGTATACTTGACTTTCTTTAACTTTACCCTCAATGTGCCTGTAATTAATCTGTGATCACTGTAACAGTCTGCATTTGGAACTGTTTTTACGACTGTTAACGCATTTCGAAACCTTTTGCTAATCAGGATGTAATCTATCTGGTTTTTAATCCTGCTGTCTGGACTCCTCCATGTCCATAATCTTCTAGGATGCTGTTTAAACCAGGTGTTTCCTACAACCATTTCTTGTTCTTTTGCCCATTCTACAAGTCTGTATCCTCTTTCATTTCTCTCTCCCAAACCATGGTTGCCTACACTGCATCCATCGCCTTGCTGTCCTATTTTTGCGTTGAAATCACCCATTATGATATTTATTTCTGATTTTTTGCAGTTCTTCAAAGCAGACTCCACGTCATTATAAAATTCCTCTATGCTTTCTTCACTGCTTTCACTTGTTGGGGCATATACTTGAATGACATTTATTTTAAAAGGTCTTCCGTTTAATTTTACTAATAGGACTCTGTCTGACACAGCATGATATCCTTTGACAGAATTTGATGTTTGCTTATCTAATATAATGGCTACACCTCTTTGCTGTTCTTCTCCCCCAGAGTAAATAATCTTACAATCCTCTCCTGTCCTTATCCCTGCTCCTTTCCATCTCGTTTCCGATACTCCTAATATGTTAATCTTCTCTCTCCCCATTTCTTTTTTGATGTTTTCTAATTTTCCATCTGCATTCATTGTTCTAACGTTCCAAGTTCCTACTTTCAATGATATTAATCTGTTGCACCTAGTAGCCTGTTGACGGTCTGGAGTCACCTGGTGCGCATGACTATCCCTACCGGGCGAGGCTGCTCCTATGGAGCACCCATTTACGCCGTTTCTCTGATTATCGATGATTTCACACAACATGATTTTCTTGGCATCTGTAAAGAAGGTAGTTTGCCATTGCTTTCCTTCCTAGCAGTGACCATACTGGTCAGTGACCGTAGCCATTGTCTCCTCAAAATAGAGTTCCTCTGCCTACCGTCGTGAAGGTGGAGACCATAACCTACAACTATCTGTTGGCTGCTCTGCATCTTCATCCACCACCTGCACCCATGGCTTCACGTAACCCTGATCGGGGGGCTAAACGGGTACTCCACCTTGCCCAAGGGTGTCCCGTAGGCTAGCGGAGGGAAGGAGGCGCCTTACTTCTCCTTTGATAGGGGATACCCATACCCCGCTACTTATATCACCAGGTACATAATGTTATTCATCAAATGTACAACTATTTATATCTGTTGACAAATAATTCATTAGTTTATGTGTTTTGCACGCTGCTAAAAACTAATACATTTAAAGGTAAAAATTGACTGCAATAGAAGAAAATATTAGAAGAAGTAGATATTAGAGACACGAGAGACGACATAAAAGACTCAACTAAAAGTCATAGCAAGAGATGAATCGAACCTATCTTCTCCAAATGTCATTGGCTGCTGCGAAAAGATGTACTTGATATTGGACTAGCAATAAGTCAAAACCTTAATGAAGCCTAGTCAAAGTGTCATATAGAACTGAAAAGCTGTGCTTCTATGTGCCTCCTCTATTTTGTTATTTTTCTATTGTCTACTGTGTCCTCTACTGTTCTTCTGTGTTTACTTGGCATAGCTATAAATATATTCTAATGATAGGCCATAGCCTTAGCCAGAACCTTGATGACCAGTCTTTCGCGATCTGCTAGATGCATACACCACAGCATACGCCCGCACTTGTGTGCCGGTGTTTCCCACATATTGGACAGGGGCAGCGTGGAACATGAACCCGGTGGCTGGTAATTTCTCTGTTCCTTTGAGGTTCTCCACGATGAGGCTGTTGTTGGACAGTAGGATTTCGTGTACAGGAAACGAGGTGACCTTCACACCTTGGATCGACAAAGGGTCTGGTGCATATGTGTCGGTGCCTAGCATCTTGATGTGGCGGTTGGTATAAAGCCAGTCCGCCACTTCAGGACTGACAGCTGGGTACACATATGTACTGTAGATATGAACAAACCAGTTTAGTGTTAAATAATAGTGTCTCGTCATCGTTCTGTAATAATATATATATGTAGATATAAAAGAAACACGTTTTTGTGTGTGTTGTGTTTATATCTACATACATATGTTATTACAGAACAATGACGAGACACGTCAAGTTAATTAGTTGTTGTGTGTTCATACGTTTTAATTCGTTTTGTTCTGTGGTAGCATGATCTTTTTTGGTCTCATTAGTTGAATCGTTATTGTCAGTGTGTTCTATCTGTCACTAGCTCGTCATTAAGCACTCTGACATTAAATGACATACAACATAATGTCAGTTGAAGTCTGATGATCAATTAAATATATCAGCATAAACTTTATTGTCAATCACAGTATAATACAAGATATCAATATCACAAACGATAGTTAAGCACAGCAATGCGACTCGTTCATTCTACACAATACTACGTTTGAATTTACAGCTGGTCCACACAACCTCTATCAATGATTCAGTCTCACATCATAACTCGCAATCTTTCGATTCAGCTGTACACAATCTCGACTCTCTCAGGCACATCATGCCACTTCCAACGCCCAGTCCTGTCTGCCCAGCTTTCGCCCTTGGTCTCGCACACGGTGTCTCGGTAATTCTTCTCAGCTTTGTCCTGTCATTAACCTGGGGTTAGTCTGTGCGTCGATAATAGCTGTCTTCCAATTAGCTCCTGTTAACTGTCTGTCCTTGGGCGTACTGTCCTGTCCTGTACTGCCACTGTCCTGTCTCAGGGATCTGTCCTGTCTGTCAACTTCATAGGAATCTGACAGGCTCCCATGCCTCCCTGTGTCACTTATCTTTTTAAAGGAAGTGACACGCTGGTCTTGCTACCTTAATTAGTCCCTTGTACTATTTTGTCAGAGAACTATGGAGAGTCACTAGACAGTTATGAGTACAGTTGGATTCTGGTGTGGTGACAACTGTGACTTGAAAGGTATGACTTGCGTTGAAACTGGCACCTTCTCGTGTGAACTCATTGATGGCATCTCGATCTGTTGACATTCAGAGTCTCATACCCAAGCCTATTTTTTCTACTGGGAACTCAACCGGACTGAGGATAACGTTGACTTACGTTATCTTGGTGTGAACCTCAAACTACAACTCCTCCCCCACTACATCCGTATTACGGTGAATGATCTCGATTGTCGCCTAGAATCATCAATGGAAAGAATATTTCCCAAGGTCCTCACATAGTGGCTATATAGTTCAACATTTTTGGTCGCAGATGTTTGTACTCATTTATATACCACTTTAGCTTCCGCTTGTAGGTAAGGTTTCTGCGTAGAATCAAGTTGTGTCCCCTTTCTTAGTCACTTATGTCCCCTGTTATGTGTCCTGTTGTTTAATTTTTTTCCGTTTTTCCCTGGGTGTTGGGATTTGTATTCTCATTGTGTGCGTTTTATGTATGTACCCAATTCTTGTACTGTACATGGTAATCTACAATCATTTCTGTATGATCATTGGTTACATGGATTTGTAGACTAAGTGTCATTTGCGCATCCTTTGTTTTCCATATATCCAAGTTGTGTTTCACTTAGTTAGGGTTCTATAGTAGTTCGTAATCTTTTCTCAAGAAATTTGCAAAATATTTTCCGAGTATGACTCAAAAGGGAACTGTTTTTGTATTGTGTGCAGTCTCTTTTGCTGACTTTGTTTTATTAAATTGGGATGGGATAATTATGGTGTTTCCCCAGTCTCTTGGTGTATGTTGTTCTATCCAAACCTGATTGAATAGTTTATGTAGCAATGCTGTTAATTAGTTCATTTGGTATTTTATCTTGTCCCGGTGATTTGTTCAATTTGGCTAATCTGACGGCTTTTATAAGTTCTTCTTCCAGTATGTCTGGTGGCATCTGTGTCGGTTTCTTGAATTCCTGTGACATCTGATGGGATGTTGAGAAGTTGTTCGTAGTATTGTTTCCATCTTATTAGGATTTGTGTTTGTTCACTTATTGGTTCTCCGTTTTCGATGTTAATTATTTCAGTTGGGTTAAAGGGTTCTCCTCTGGTTCTCATTGCACTTATCATTTTGTAGAAATTTATAGTTGCCTCTTTCTAGTTTTTATTTGGGGTTTCTCTATACTCCTCTCAGCCTTACTGTTGCCTCTTTATTATTCTATTCACATGTCTTCTCGCTGTTCTATATTCTATTTAATCACGTTCCTGTTTGCTTTTCAACCACATTTTATATTTTTCCTTCATGTCTTGCACGGCTTTCGCCTCTGCGTTCCACCAACTAGTTATTTTTTTAATCCGTGTTTTGCGTTTTTTCGTGGCTCTATGTGATATTTTTGCAGTATTTAAAATGCTTGATTCGAACATCGCCCATTCTTCTTCAAGTGTTTTTCCTTCTATAGGTAATTTTACAAAGATTTCAGTTAGTTCTTTCTGATAATTTTTCCTCACTCGTCTTTGAGGATTTATAAGTTTACTGATTCGCATGGTATGCATTTTTCTGGTCTTTGTTTTCTTCTTCTGTTGGTTCTTATTGTGGCAACGACTGCTTTGTGGTCTGTGTTTATACTTAAGTTGGGCACTGCCCTTGCATCTAATATATTTCTCTTTCTGTTATTTGTTTGTAAATATATATATATATATATATATATATATATATATATATATATATATATATATATATATATATATATATATATATATATATATATATAATATATATATAATATAAAATATGATCAGTTTGACCTTTGGTATCTAAATCGTTCCATTTATACCAGATGTATATTTGTGAGTCTCTGTGTTTATGTAATGTGTTTTTATATAAAGATCGTGTTGGCTGCGCATAGCTCTATCAGTCTACTTCCCTTATCATTTTCTTTCATTATGTTTTCTCAAAATGCCCCAAGATGTTTTTCTATGCCCGTTCTGTAATGTCCTTGTCTTGCATTGAAGTCTCCCATAACTATGATTCTGTCCTGCTTCTCTATTTTATTTAGCACGTCATGGATGTCTTCGTAGACTACCTCGAATTCGTGCTCATGTTTGTGTGTACTACATGGTGCGTATATTTGTAACATATGTTGTAATTGTTTGTTCTTTTATTCTCACTGCTACGATTCTTTCTGATATATATTTTATATCTAGTATTCCTCTTGCTAGCTGACTTTCAATGACTATTACCACACCGTGTCTTGCCCTTTCTTGCTGTTGCACTCCAGAGTAGACAAATGTGTAACTGTGGTGAATCTCCTTGCATCCTTATCCCTTTTCTGGTGTCCGCTATTCCCATCAATCCAATCTTTCTATCTTCCGTTGTTTCTAGAAGTTCTTCTTCGTTACTATTAAAACCGCAGACGTTCATTGTACCTATTTTTTAAATCCCCGATCAATCTTATAATCAATTATCATTGCCGGTTCTATATCCATTTGGATCAGTCCGTTTATACTTCTTAGTTTTTCTATGAGCAGTATGAAGATCGCTAGGCCAGTCGCAGGTTTAGGACAAATATCTGACCATAGAGAGTCCGTCCCCTATGTATTATGTGTTTTAAATTTAAAAATATATGCTGAATGCACATTTCATGACCCTACAGTAATCATAGTGAATCTTTTGCATTTAGTAACATGCTGACGAGCTGGAGTCTCCTGTATAACTTTGTCAGGCCAGACTGCTCATGTACATCTCCCTTTTACGTTGTTAACCTGAAACTGTATGCATTCTAGAATCATAATATACTGTCGATGTACTATGGTAGTTTCCTCTTGCCTTCAGCAGGTTGTCTGCGTGTAAACTGCTCTGGTGTTTGAAGAAACGAATTCTGCAAGGCAACACTCATTTGAAGACTGTTGTGACGATGATGCTTTCAATACAGATACGAATTTAAAATTTGACAATCATTCTGTATTGTGTACCCCTCTAGCTGTATAATTGTGTTGATCTAAACATGCAGTCACTAAGGTTTTTGTAGAGGCAATACATTTATATCACTCTCATTTGCTTAATCCAGCTGCATTTTATAACACGACTGAACTATATCTCTTTGAGTTAGGTTGATATATAAATGTTCAGCCACGAATAATAGTAACATTTCAGAATTCTCCAGGTTACATTTGGTATGTTGGTACTTTATTACATGGTATGCAATTTTTAAATTAAACTATTACTTCACAGGCTACTTTTTTTTTATAGAGTACTCTTTCTTTCTTTCTTTCTTTCTTTCTTTCTTTCTTTCTTTCTTTCTTTCTTTCTTTCTTTCTTTCTTTCTTTCTTTCTTTCTTTCTTTCTTTCTTTCTTCTCTCTCTCTCTCTCTCTCTCTCTCTCTCTCTCTCTCTCTCTCTCTCTCTCTCTCACATTAGGCATAATTATTGATAGAAACCTAACCTTTAATTCCCACGTTCAAGCGCTTATTAAACAAACAGCGAAAAAAGTCTACCAACTCGCCAAAATTAAAAACTTCCTTGATGAGGACACAAGGAAACTATTCTATACTTCTCATATACAGACACACTTTGACTACTGCTCTACAATCTGGGACGGTTGTTCTAATTCAAACACCAAGCGACTTTACTCACTCCAGAAACGGGCCATGACTCTAATTTATAACAAACATTTATCTGACAATCCTAGCCTGTATAAACGCCTTCAGTTACTACCACTCCGCAAACGCCTGCTTTTCAATAAAGCTAAACTAATTCACAAAATCCTGCATCGGAATGCCCCAAATTACCTTTGGCCATTGTTTAAATATAATGCTAGACACAGTAAACGTTTAAATATATTACACATTCCGAAGCCTAGGATTGACTTATACAAAACAAGCTTAACGTACTCTGCATCTCAGCTGTGGAACAATCTTCCACAAGAAATCAAAGACATCACCAATCCCTATTCATATAATCGTAAATTACTCGAACACTATCTCAGTACGGATTATCTTCCCCCTTAATAATAGAGATAATAATAATAATAACAAAACCCTAGTATAACAGCCAGTCCCCTTTTGGTAGGCCAGTATATTCCACATGGCTAATAACAAGTGTCAGACCATTATCTAATTTTACTGTGTCGTGTAGTTTTGATGTTCGCATTTTTGCCCATGCCTTTATAATGCATATCTTTTATATTGTTGCTGTTCTCTGTTAGCCTTGAATGATGTGTGAATGAAATAATGTATGAAAGAGAGTGATAGAAGGGCAGAATGTTAGACGGGCCTGCGTGCCCAATTCTTAACCCTTTGAAAATAAAGTTTGTTCGTTCGTTCGTTCGTTCGTTCTCTCTCTCTCTCTCTCTCTCTCTCTCTCTCTCTCTATCTCTCTCTCTCTCTCTCTCTCTCTCTCTCTCTCTCTCTCTCTCTCTCTCTCCAAAATCACGTATTTTGCGTGAGCAATCATACCTTTCCAGTTCTTGCGATCTCCAGAAGCGTGTATCAATACGTGAGCAGACACCTATTAGTGTTAAGACACAAGGCTGTCTAGAATATTCTTTCGCTGTCTTCATCTGCCTCTCTTACCACAAATCTTTTAAGGTGTCATAACATGTTCGAGCATTTATCTTCCCATATTATGGTCAACACTTCCGACAGGATTTCAAAGACTCAAGCATCATAACACTGTACAAGAACAAGGGCGATCGGAGCGACAGCAGCAACTATCGGGGTGTCTCACTTCTGTGTATTTTTGGAAACGTATTTCCCAGAATTGTTCTGCGCAGACTTCAAGTCTTAGGAGATCAAGTCTACCCCGAATCACAGTGTGGCTTTCGACAGAACCGGTCTACCATTGATATGATATTCTCATTACGACAAATGCAAGAAAAATTCCGTGAACAAAATCAACCACTGTTTGTTGCCTTCATTGACCTCACAAAGGCATTTGATTTGGTCAGTCGTGAGGGTATGTTCAAGGCACTAAAGATGATTGGCTGCCCACCAACTCTTCTATCCATTGTGGAATCGTTCCACAGAGGCATGAAGGGTATAATCAAGTTTTATGGTGCAACTTCTGAAGAGTTTGAAATCAAGAGTGGAGTTAAGCAAGGTTGTGTACTAGTTCCCACCCTCTTTGGAATATACTTTTCACTTCTACTGAAATATGCCTTTCGTGATCAGGATGGTGGTATATACATTCACTCACGCTCAGATGGCGGCCTCTACAACGCTCAGAGATTGAAGGCCAAGACCAATATTAGGAGGGTACTGATCAGACAGTTGCTTTTTGGAGATGATGCTGCAGTTACGACCCACTCTGAAGAAGAATTACAATGTCTACTATCTGCATTCTCCAATGCTTGTTCTGAATTTTGTTTAGCAATTAGCAAACAGAAGACACAGATTATGTCACAAGGTGCACATGGGGTACCATCAATCTTTATTGACGACGCCGAACTAGAGATGGTAGATCATTTTACATATCTAGGATCAGTGGTAAATAGCACATTATCCCTTGATCAGGAAATCAACATCCGGATTGGTAAGGCAGCAACAACAATGAACAGGTTAAGAAAAAGAGTCTGGGAGAACAGGAAGCTTACTGCCAAAACAAAAGTCCTTGTCTATCAAGTCTGTATCCTTAGTACTCTTCTTTATGGCAGTGAAACCTGTACAACTTACTCACACCAAGAGAAACGTTTAAACAGCCTTCATATGCGGTGTCTGCGAAGAATTCTTGGTATTAAGTGGCAAGACAAAATCACAAATACTGAATAATTGGAAAGATCAGGTTGTGTGACGGTTTATTCCATGCTCAGTCTTCGTAGACTTAGATGGATACGACATCTTAGGAGGATGGATGATAGTAGAATACCAAAGGACATCTTTTTTGGTGAATTACAGATGGGTAAGAGATCTCAGGGTCGGTCTCTACTACGATACAAAGATGTGAGTAAGCGGGACATGATTGATACAGGCATTGATAATACACATTGGGAGCAAGTCGCCGCTGAACGTGTTGAATGGATGACAAACATCAGAAATGGAATAAAGACAAAGGAGAACATTATTGCAGATAAGTCACACACCGAGCGTGTGAGACGTAAGATGGTGCATGATGGTGGAAATAACCACGTGTTCACATGCACCCACTGTGAACGAACATTTACTGCGCGAATTAGCCTTATCAGTCACATTCGCTACCGTCATGGGTAAAAGTTATGCCTTTTTAATGCACAAACTATCGTCTGTCAAGACGGAAAGGTGCCAGTGGATTTTGGTCGAACATGAAGTTAACCTCTTTCTGATGTTTGTGATAAGTTGATTCTGTGTTGTTGCAGTTTTCAAAATATTTAGATTACTTGTTTTGGCTTGCTCCATACTCTCATAAGCCACTGGTGCGACTAAAATTTTGGCTGTCCAAGGAATTTTCACATCCCTTCTATAAAAATCACATTTCTGGAACCTCGGAAGTTTTTCTTTCTTGTTTACCAACTGCATGGGAATCACATCTATATGTAAAAACTGGTTCTATGTAACAGGCACACATTTTCTTTATTTAACGTCCAGTGACAGGGATTTATTGCTTAAAATATTGTTCATTTTATATAATGCAGCTGTTGCTTTCCTTATTTTGTTCTTTATATCGGTGATGTATTTTCATCATTGTACATTTAGGCTTGATCTGTTTCTTTGACGTTAACATAATGTATGTCTTTCTCTCATTCACGCTAAGGCCCACTTAAAACTTGTCATATTTCAATCCTGGTTAATGATTGTCTTCACTCGTGCTGTATTTCCGTGGTCGGACTCTGTGGGCATGGTTGGCTGCATTGCCTGGGCAGATCAACAACATTTCAACACTCACGCGTTAACTGGCTACACCAGTTCTTAAAACCAATGCATGCGAAATACAGCAATCATAATGCACTGGTTCCATCTCCCTGTATATGTCTGTATGTTTTCCAGCTTACATAAGAAATTGTATCACAGTGCTGACTTCTGACTTCTCCTTTCGTCTGGAGCAGCAGTTCCGATAAAGAGGGTACGTTAACGAAACAAATGTATACTTCACACGATCAGTCCAGCACAGGGATGCTTTAAATGTGCCAAGTTTCAGCTGTCGCACCTTGATATTCATGGTAAAGACTTATGTCTAGCCCCGTGTATAATTTGTAAATACGTAATTAAATCTAGATGGCCTCTCTTTAGCCTGTCACCCTTTTCTCTGAATATAGCGTCATGCAGAGGGTGCCGTTCATCTGCACTTATTTTTAAGTATGCACGAGCTCTCCAGATCTTGATCCTGTGTTCCATTGTCGGGAAGTCAAGGAGGTATCTCATTGCTACACAGCTGGTGTCTCTCGTGCAGCCCAAAATGATGCGCATGGCTTCGTTTTGTACCTTTTCAAGTCTTCCAATCTGTGTAGGGCTGACAGTGAGGATGGCCAGGGCATACTCGATGCGTGAAAGCACAAGTCCTTGGAACAGAAGTATTAGCAGTCTTTGCTCGATATTGGCAGTCGCCATGACTCTCATTGCTGACAAACCTTTTCTAGCCTTCGTTATGACATAATCGACATGATCTCTGAAGGACAGGCTACGATCAAGCCTCACGCCAAGATATGTCATTGACTGGGTTCTACTCAAACTGCTCCCATCCATTCTTACTGCCGGCAGGTCTGTTTTCAAAATATGGTTGTTTAGTGAGAACCATGTAACCGTTGCCTTTGCAGGGTTGACAAGGGCGTCGGCATCAGCACACCATGAGGAAATTCGATCTAGTTCGCCCTGCATATCATTGGCAACCGCCTGTCTATCTCGACCCTGTCGATACACGAGGATGTCGTCAACGAATGACAGAGTCCTACCCCTCCCGTCCAACTGTTGTTCAGTGATCGGCACCGTATGCACGTTGAATAGTACTGGTGACAGTGGTGAACCCTGCGGCAATCCTGGACATATCGTTATCGGTTCAGAAGACCAACTCCCGCATCTTAGCACCACCTTCCTTTGGAGCAGAACTGCAGCTATCCATCGTACAAGGTGAGGGTGCACTTTCAGTCTGAGGAGGGTTTGCATCAAGTGCTCGAAAGATACTCTGTTATATGCGTCCTCTAAGTCTATGGCGGCCGCACATGTCTCTTCTCTGACCTGAAATCCTTCGCAGACATCTTGAGCAAAGACCGCCGCATTCAGCCATGACTCTTTGTTGCGTCTGTATCCTCCAAGTGTGGGCGGGAAGCAGCCGAGTTGTTCCAAGCCACAAGCAAGCCTGTGTGCTACAATTTTCTCCAGTAGCTTGCCTACAGTATTCTGCATCGTAATGATTCTGTAGCCGCTTATCTTGGAATGGTCTTTGTTCGGTTTTGGCAGCGGCAGCAAGTAGCTGTGTAGCCATTCTTCTTTGACCTGTCCCCTCTGGATACTGTGTTGAATTCTCTGGCCAGTTCTTCCATGTCATCATCTGATATCACCAGTAGGTCACCATATCGGATGCCGTCTGGGCCTGGGGCGGTGTTAGGTGATTTCTTGAGCATCGCACGCAATGTCTCAGCTGTGATTGTCCATTCTTCGTCTGTCCCGACCCCCTCGCACAACTGAGAGAGTGTCGTTGTGGTCCTCTGTCTGGCGGGCTCGTCTTTCTGGTCAGTCTGTTCTATGTAGCGTGCAAGAGGGGCCTTACCTTTATCCGCATCCGACTTTTTCCATGCCAGGTCTGTTGAAAGTCTGGAATACCCCTACGTTGTGCAGCACCGTTCATGCTCTTGTGGAGGCGCCAGAATGTCGTAAGAGATCGCTCGGAGCACACCTTCCTGCAGAACTCGTCCCATTTCTCGGCCTTGGCATGTTTGGCACAGGATTTGAATAAAGTCGTCGTCCTATCGACCTCAGTCTTCAGGTTCGCCAACTCAACCTGTGGCATGTTAGCCTTTCTGGTCAGTCTGTTCTATGTAGCGTGCAAGAAGGGCCTTACCTTTATCCGCATCCAGTCTTTGACAGCCTGCCTCTTTCCCAGCCATGCCTTCTCGACCTCTCCATTCCACCATGGTGGCTGCAACCATCTTTCTTGTCTCCTGCGGGAGGAAGTTAGTTTTCTTCTTCTGATCTTGCTTACGGCGTCTTGACCAGTGTTGTCGTACGGGAAGGCATGTCTTGTTTCTTTGACTCATGGCCCCGAAAAACACGTTCATAAGCAGGCTGCCTAAAGACAAAGATGGAAAAATCATTATAGAAGAAGATCAGATTTTAAATGTATGGTGAGATTATGTGAAAAGCCTTATGATGATAACAGTGAAGAACAGTATGATATTCAAAATAATAATGAAGAACAAATAATTTTGAAGATGGGGGTTCAGAATGCTCGCAGGGCTTCGGGTTCAGACAGCATCACAACAGAAATGATTAGTGCTTTAGAAGAATTCGAAATAGATAAAGCTACCAGACTGCTGAATATAATATATGGTACTGGAGATATACCTCATGAATTATGTAATTCTGTGTGATTGTAATCCTAAAGAAATCATGAGCCTTGGAATGTGATCAACATGAACAATTAGTATAATGAGTCACATCACGAAGATTTTTCTAAGAATTATCATGCAAAGAGTTAGGAAGAAACTACAACCTGAAATATGAGACGAATAATGTGGGTTTGTAGAAGGCAGGGGTACAGTAAATGGCAATGCTGTGTATACACTGAGAACAGTCATTGAACGTTCTATAGAAGTAAACAAAGATCTACACCTATGCTTTATTGACCACACAAAGGCTTTCGATAAAGTGAGACATGTCGACATGATAAAGATCTACAAATTGATGGAAAAGACCTTAGACTTGTAAAAAAAAAGTATATTGGAAACAACAAGCTGTCATAAGAATTGATAAAGAAGTAAGTAGTCAATATCAGCCTATTAAGAGAGGTGTGAGACAGATCTTTTCTCCCTGCACATGGAAAATATTTTCAGAAATGTAGAAGATATGGAAGGAATCATCATTGGGGGACGATAGATCAATAACATTAGGTATGCAAATAATAAAATCTTGATTGCAGACAATGAACAGGACCTGCAACATTTAGTAGATGCGGTTGTTGCACACAGTGAACAACTAGGGTTAGAATTAAATTGTAAGAAGACTCAGATTATGGTCGTCACTGGAAAGAAGGAAATACCACAGTGTCATATACAAGTACCACAGTGTAATATACAAGAGCCGGTCTCTCTGGCTGTGGGGTTACAACACTTTCTCTCTGTAATCCCGTTTATCACGCAGAGTCTCGTAGCGGAGCGAGAGCTGAGGCGGTTCGACCCCCGCTCGTGACTTGCGGGATACTGAGCCGGCCGCTCAGAAAGCAATGGCAAACTACTGAGCGTAATCTTGCCAAGAGATCAACATATAGCTGAAAGATGCTGGTGTTGACAGCTACGTCCTGTAAAGGATATGCTAAAAAAAAATAAAAATATACAAGTGCGCGAGAATTGGTTGCGGTTCTCGCCGCGTTGGTGACTTAGGGGATAAGTGAGCCGGCCACCCAAAAAGCAATGGCAAACTGCTGATGGTAATCTTGCCAAGAAATTAACAACAGCGGTAAAATGCTGGTGTTGACAGCGATGTCCTGTAAAGGATATGCAACAATATATATTGTTGTTTTTCGAACAACTGCAGATTCTCACCGTCGTCACGTTACCTACGAGAGTATACGAGATTACGGAGAAAAGTCGTTAACCTCTAGGCCAGGAAGCCGGCAACAATATATATATATATATATATATATATATATATATATATATATATATATTATATATATAGATATATATATATATATATATATATATATATGTATATACACACACAAGTAAATGGGCATATTCTTAAACAAGTGAACCGGTACAGTTATCTCGGAACTGTCATGAAATCAGATGAGAGATGCCTTGAGGAGATTAGAACAAGAATTGTCATTGCGAATGTAGCCTTTTGCAAGATGAAAAAACATACTGACCAATAAAAAGATATCAATTGAAACGAGAACAAGAGTGGTATAGTGCTACATAGAACCTGTACTTTTGTATGGATGTGAAACTTGGACAATAAGCAGTCAAGCTGAAAAACAGCTGTTTGTGGAAATGTGGCTTCTGAAGGAAATGCAAAGAATACCACGGACAGACAGAAAAATCAATGAACGACCCCTTCAAGAAACAAACGAAGATCGTAAACTGATTAGAGACATTAGACGTAGACAGTCACAGTTTTTTGGGCATGTTATGAGAAGACATGAATTGGAGATCTTGGTGACAACTGGCAAGATAGAAGGGAAGAGACCAAAGGGAAGACCGAGAAGTAAGTACCTGGATGGCTTGGCCACGTGGCATGGTCGAGATAGAAACATGCAGCTGATCCACGAATCTGGTGATCGAGTGAGATGACGAAACATGACCGCCCACGCTTATCGGCATGGCACATGATGGATGGATGGATATTTTTCATGGGCTCTGGCTTTCGAAGTCTGATGTGATGAAATATGTGAAGAACTAAACACTTTGAGCGCCGCGACATTTCAAATCATGCATCACAACTGACAGAATGGACTATGTGACTAAAATAAACCTTCTTGAGCAAAAAAAAAAAAAAAAAATAATCAACAATTAAAATTACACTAACATTATACATTAAAATTGGTTGTTTATAGCTATATTGGTATTTTTTAACATCTGTGCTGGTGAAGACTTTCTAACCTCAACTTACAATTTTGTGACAGTGTTCGTATTAAGTTGTCCCTTTCGATTTTCCTTTATTCTTGAATTATTGATATATTTTTACATCTTTACTGCATGCAGTTAACCCATTTCAGCGTTGGGTGTGTCAAGGTAGTTGTGTATTGTATCTAACATGTATACAATCCGCTTTGATGGTGGGTGTTCTGGTGTAGAGAAACCATGGGGGGAAAAGTTAGTTGCATATCCTTTACAGGACGTCGCAGTCAACACCAGCATGTTTTGGCTGTTAGTGGTATTTTGGCAAGTTTACGTTCAGTATTTCTCCTGTTGCTTTCTTAACGACCGGCACCCATAGCAATTTTATAAAACCCAACGCAAGGCAGTCAACACTGAAAGAAGCAAAGAAAGAATGGAGGGTGACTTCTGGCCTAGAGAAACAATAGTGGAAGCTAAACGGGCATTTTAGTGAACTAAACAGAAAGTGAAGTTTATACAAGAGACAACCTTGTAGTTATAGACCATCTATTTCAAGCGAACAAAAAACTGGTATTTGGATGAAGAATGGCTGGGATTAAAGTGAGGAAGAGTTGCGCAATTCATCGACCAATTTCTCTCGCTTGAGTTTATCTGAATCCAAGTGGCAAGACAAGGGAAGACGCCTGGAAGCGAATACTGGTGCAACGGATGCGTTCTACGTGCCTTTCCGTGCTCATTACGTTCCACAACGCTTTGTAGGTAAACGCTGTCTTGCCCATTGAATCATCAATGTTTTTTGTTTTTTTTTCTGCGCAGTCTTCAGAATCCTGTCTTCATATGCTCGGTAGGCATACCCTTGCTCACCGACTGGTTTGACGCCGAAAAGGTTACATTCGCCTGTTTTTGCCGGCCTGTCACAGTCGTGCCCGGATGTGGCCGCTGTCGCGTGCTGACAACTAGTAGGAGCCATATGTGTGAGCTGAATGTCAGGCTTGGACCAGTGGGCGATGGGCCCTGAAAAGCCATCCTTAAAATAGGTACTATCAATGTCTGTCATCATAGACACCCCACCCCTTTCAAGACGAAAGGGTAGAAAAAATAATTAAGAAATGAGTATGAATCTGAGGAACAGAACAGCAGTAATACGGCCACATCCGCTATCCCGAAGAAGTCAACAAATAAATCAAGAATCTGTATTTTCATGTCATGTTTTCACAGACCTGAAGTGACGACACAACACGTTGGCTCATCTACCAGTCGTTTATTTAATATAATCATCATCATCATTATCATCACCATCAAGCTTCATGCCAACTGGCATAGCCGATCATGCCTACTCACATCTTGCTATCTTCAGTTCATGTACTGGGCCATCCTTCCGTACCTTGACGCAAGATTCCCTTGTTGTCTTTCTCTGTCGCTCTTTCCTCAAATCATTCCAGTTGTCAAAATATGCTCTAGCTTTTGTTTTCTCAAAGTTATCCAGAAGTTATGACTCCCTCTTACTGTTGTTTGTGATAAGTTGTTTTTGAGTCTTAGCTTCTTTCAAAACTTTTAAAACACCATTTTTAATTATTTGTCCTATGAGTTTTCAACATTCTTCTATAAAACCACATCTCAAAAGTTTCTGGGAATTTGTAATCACAGCCAAGATAAATACGCAACTTGGGTGTGCAGTGAAAACAAACTGAAACAAGTAGAGTGATGACATCATCCATGCTCAGTGATAACAACACACGATAAGGTAACACGGAGAAATACATAGAATAATCCAGCGTTCTATCAGATGAAAAAACTTTGCGAGTACTTTATCTACAGTCCATGCAAGTCTGAAAAAGGAATATATCCACCCACCTCCCCCACCCCCACACACTACTCTGTGCTTCGGCCGGCATTATCTCACCACACACACACACACACACACACACACACATCAAGTGCCGATCGATCTTAAAACTATGGGGGTTGAGCCCACCGACACAAGAGGGCAGCTGTATCGCACTGACTAGGATGCTTGTCTGTCAGTCCGGCGGTAATGTGTTCGAGTCCTTTCGAGGTGGCCATTTTTTTTCCCAATGACCTGGGTTCCCAGGTCGATCCAATCTAATATTAGCAGCAAGAAAACTCATGGAAAGTATAGGAGGCCGGTGTAGCGATGACCGCGTCGTCCTTCGAGAGTTGGATGGTCTAAAATGTGTGTATTACAACAAAAACTCATTTCTCGGTTCAACATCTTCTGTTGACATAACCAGAAGCTTCATTTGTCTTACCCGTGTGGTTTTGAGAAAAGGTTTTATAACACGACAGCTCTCAGTACGTCAGCATTTCGTTCCTTCTCTATCCACAATATTTGCAACATTCGTCACTAAAACCACGTTCCCACAGCCTCCCATTTTTCACCATTCATTCACTGTCTAGAAGAGCAGGTCATATACAATTTTAGAGTAAGCGGATGTGTGAGCCTGTGGTATTTATTCTTTTTTCTTTTTCATCAGTAAGGGACATAACAACAAAATTACTGAAAGGTTGGGCCAAAACTGAAGTCACGGTAATGCAACACCAAACGCGCCAGCTTACCGGCCTAGTGGTGATGTTTTGGAATCCTCCTCGAGACAGCAGTTTTCACGAAGTGACCGGCACTCCCAGATAGAGGCAGCCGAAATTGGGTATCAGAAAATATTAAGGGAAATAAAAGTGTCCGTTGTGATACTGATTGCACCACTTATCGAGTGCTCAATGGTTTATAAACAGTATGGGGATTACACTATACATGCAATACGCCTCGAGTATTTGAAAAGGGTCCTTCACTGTGTTATTTTCACCGGGCAAACATAATGGCCACATGTCTTTACCTGTCATAATCATGATCGTTATCATCAGCATCATTAGCATTCAAGGTTGGCTGAAGTCACTCTAAAACAATTTCTTTGCTGCGCTCTCAGGTAGGATTCTTCCAGTCCATGGCTTTATGTTGACAGACATGTAACATTGTCTTCCAGTTCATCACTTGATGTTGACGGACATGTAACATTGTATTCCAATCCATGGCTTGATGTTGACTGACATGTAACATTGTCTTCCAATCCATGGCTTGATGTTGACGGACATGTAACATTGTCTTCCAATCCATGGCTTGATGTTGATGGACATGCAACATTGTCTTCCAGTTCATGGCTTGATATGTTGTGTGTGTGTGTGTGTGTGTGTGTGTGTGTGTGTGTGTGTGTGTATGTGTGTGTGTGTTTGTGCGTGTGTGTGTGTGTGTGCGTGTGTGTGTGATGTTTGCCTGCGTATGTATGACTGTAAACACAAACAAATTATTTGAGTAGATACTTTGAGTCGTGTATGGGCATTGGTAACATAGAGTTGGTAGGAAGATTGTGTTGTAAAGTGCTTTCTTAGTAGTTATTGATACATGTTTGTTCTTTAGTATTGGTGCCATTTGTCCAATGAGTTGGTTTGCCTTATTGCATCTATTTTCGATCTCGTCTTCTGATTTGCCATTTGATGATATTATACTTCCTAGGTGCTTGAAACTCTTTACTTGTTTCAGGGGATGTCCGTTTACGGGAATCGTTGTTGCTTTTTCTTTTTTAGTTATTGCCATCACCCCTGTTTTACTTGTGCTAATTTTCATGTTATGTTCCCTACACATTTCATTTAGACTATTCATGTGGTCTTATAATTCAGCTTCTGATTTTGCTATTAGTGCAGGAGTTCTCTAATGGTTAGATTTGCGCATGGTTCTTCTTCCGTGTTCCCGTCATGCGGTGTTCTTGTCCCAGATATATATTTATAGACCAATTCTCACTGGATGCGGGATGTGATCAATATCACGCCAGCCCTCTTCACTTCCCAGAACATTTATTTGTCTACATTTGAGGCTGGGTCCAACCGGAGCATAGATCAGTTTACACAGAAACTCTGGCCTGGATGGTGACTCGAATACATGGCTATAGGGCCGATAGACACTGCAGGACCATGGTTCCCATGTGTATCGTAGAGACAGAAAATACAATAGGTGTCACATAGTGAGCAAGAATTTATTGACATGTATTACTGTCGATGATTATCCCTATCCTTTATATTGACATTTCACATTAATGCTTAATTTGCTAATTTGCTGACAGTAATGCTAGTTTTAAAAGTCGACATGACAGGGAGAAGCTCGCGCAACTTTTACTTCTAATTCATCGTGTCACTTGGGTGGCGCTGATGTCGCTTCGTTCACCCACTCTATGTAGACATTAGATAGAATGTATTTTTGTTGTTTTAACAACATCATTACAATAAAAAGAAAATTGACAACGAGAACTGGTCACTCACCTCAGAAGATGTTAGTCAACATTCCTTGGGCATGCCACGAGATTGGGAATACTTGAGTTCGTCGTGGCAACTGGAAATGTGGAAGGAAGAACATGCAGAGGGAGATGGAGAGAAAAGGTGATGCACGTGTGACATCGTGGTATGGCGAAGCATCTGTTTAAAACAATGGTTAGCAGTACACGAAATAGAAATCGGTGCAAAGACTAGATGACCAACGCCACATGACATGTAGTATAAAAAGTATTGAATGAATGACGGATTCATTGACTGACTAGATGACCAACGCCACATGACATGTAGTATAACAAGTATTGAATGAATGACGGATTCATTGACTGACTAGATGACCAACGCCACATGACATGTAGTATAACAAGTATTGAATGAATGACGGATTCATTGACTGACTAGATGACCAACGCCACATGACATGTAGTATAACAAGTATTGAATGAATGACGGATTCATTGACTGACTAGATGACCAACGCCACATGACATGTAGTATAACAAGTATTGAATGAATGACGGATTCATTGACTGACTAGATGACCAACGCCACATGACATGTAGTATAACAAGTATTGAATGAATGACGGATTCATTGACTGGCATCTTGTCATCTTGAGAGACAAAAGGTTGTGAAATGACGAAGGCGTTACGAACGCAATTAGTAAACCCGCATACCTCGTTCGAAACGCAGCTGAGGGCATTTTGAGCAAATCACCTTGCGTTGGTTTTAATACAACGGTATGAGTGCCGGTCGTTCAGAAAGCAATGGCACACTACTGAGCGTAAACTTGCCAAAACATCATAAACAGCCAAACAATGATGAGGTTGCCTGCGACGTCCTGTACAGGATATGTAACTACCTAACCTCTCTATAGCGCAAAGCCATAACAGTTAGTCTTGAGGTTGCATTTTCTCGCACTATGGTAAGGTATGTTCCCTCCTAATTGCGCGCCTCCGCGCGAAGCCGTCGACACACTGTGGGGTGTCGGGTTTGATGAGTGCCGCCCAACATTCAGCACTAGTAGGAAGCAGGTAGTACCGTCTACTGTCATATGGTAGCTCAATTATATCTGACTAAAACCTGACTTTAGATTGATTAATTAGAGAATCAACATCACAGCACACCGGGCAAACGCATAAATGATCCGTCCCCCACAGCTGTCAGATGTAGATGCTTATCATTTCAATGATATATTGTACATATAAGAGACAAACTGTGCATGGTATGGACAGATATTTCTGATTTATTCATATTCGAGTTACAAGCATAACATCTGACAAAGATACTTTGTATAGTCTTTGTATAGGGCCAACACGAGGCCTGCGGGCCGCATGCGGCCCGCCAGTAGTCATGTTGTCGCCCGCGGAGTGGGAATCGACGATGTGGTCGAAGCTGTAGCACGCTTGCTTGTTTACTTTAATTTAACAAAAACAAATTAGGCGCGAGGCCCGGCTAAAATATTATTTCTGAAATTTGGCCCGCTTGTTGAAAAGGTTGGCCACCACTGGTCTAGAACAAGAATCGTCATGGCAAAGATAGCTTTTTATAAGATTAAAATATACTCATCAATATAAAAACTATCAACTACTACGAGAAAAAGCATGTTGAAGTTCTATATTGAACCTGTATTTTGCATGCATGTAAGCAGGGTTGAGTTGAGTCGCGAAATGGCATAACAGCACTAGGGACATTGTCATACGTGCTCCATCTTCATATTCAACAGCCAGCGAAGTGTCCCAATCATAATGGTACCAGCTACAATCAAATTAGGTCTCCGTTTGGTCTTTCCTCTGAATACTCAAAGTGTCGGTTAGATCCTCATGTCACTTCTTGCTGCACTATTCACTCTAGGCTATGATGATTTATCTCTATGGAATATTCACGGTTTTCTCAAAAGGTTTCTTCTTCTTCTTCTTCTTCTTCTTCTTCTTCTTCTTCTTCTTCTTCTTCTTCTTCTTCTTCTTCTTCTTCTTCTTCTTCTTCTTCTTCTTTTTCCTCCTCCTCTTCTTCTGCGTTCGTCTGGAGTGTGTTTTCAGATGTAATTGTGGTGTGTCTCGTTTGGCAGCCTTGGGCCAAAACCCTTAGGCCAACATATCCGACTTTAGCGAGCATTTTTAAAACCAGGTTATCATTACTGGGGGGGGGGGGGGGGGGCGCTCTCTCACCTTTGTGGTGCAGTCCACATCCCAGCTGGTCACATTAGAACGGTCGAAGACTTCACGGACAGCCGTCTAGGGAAGTCAGGGGCGGTCTATGGGCATTTTCCGCCATCCAAGGAAGGCTTCCATAATTGCAGAGTCGACACATAGCGCTCTGAGACTGGGCTCACCCAAGGAATCGCCGCTGACCTGCTCATGGCTGTTTTGATTCCTCACTTCCATGTAATGGGTATTTCATTCGCTACTGGCCGCTCCCCACGCAAACCAGGAACGTTCAGTCTGCAGACGACAACCACTCAGCAAGCTTTCGCTTCGGACTTCCACTAATGAATTCGATAGCCAAGCTTTCCATTTCGTGTTAATGAGACGACATCCATTCGGCAAGCTTTCACTTCGGACTTCCACGTAATGCATACGTCTACTGGCAGGATCAACCAGGCCAGGAGTAGCAATCGCCCAGCGTACTCCCTCGGTACCCGGTGATACATGCAAACCCACTGGACGCCTACCGAGCTTCCAAGCTACGCCGGCAGGACTGACAAAAAGCTATGCCAGCTTACTGACTGCAGGCTCACTACTCATCGAGAGAGACTGGGCGTTTATCGAGACTTTGTCGAACGGTCGTACAAATTTGCTCTTTCGCCCGATCAAACCACGACTCTGGCTTCACGATGCGGTTACATTTTCGAAACGCCTTCCTCGCTACCATGCGTAGGCTGGGAAGATCCCGATTGGGTGATTCCACACAGTCATCCGAGACAACGAATGCTAGACGCAGGACTGAACTTGTGAATCAGATCAGCTCTCACTATCAAAAGATTTCATCCAGTCCATCTCTTCATGTTATTTACCTTCATGTACCAATGTTTTCCTCTTTCACCTTTCACCTCCACTTTACACTTCTGTACATCTAGGATGTCTTATTATATGACCGAAGTACTTTCATTGTCTGATATTGATGTCATTGCGTAGCCGGGGAAACTTGTTTGAGATGCCAAGGAAAGTTAGAGAAGGCTGTATTCCCTCCCCATACCTGTTCAACATCGGTCCAGAAAATAGTATGATAAATGTAACAAAAAATGAGAGTAGCGACAACTGCAGTTATTTCATAATTGGCGGAATGCACTTCCAGAACTCAGAAATTCTGATGCAACAAGCTCATGAACTCAGAAATGATAATGACACTATCATCCTCTCACATAATGCAAAAGGGTTAGAATAGTGAAATCCTGTCTGTCAAAAGCCACAATGACCATCAAAATCCTTTTCTACTTAAACTTAAAAATAATGTATGCAGATTGTCACAAAATAAAACCGTGTGTTTAACCAGTTGATTATTATAGAGATTTTCTGATTAAGCGGACGATCTCCCAGCGACAACTATTTTTACTAACTGAAAAAAACAAAGCGGATGTCAAAATCCCAGGACAATATTTGTAGCTGCACGTGTACATCTCAAACGGATTTGGAACATTTGGTGGTGATGGAGACAGATCCCGGCAGCGCCGTGACAGTTTGTCAACATTTGAATACAAATGGAAGCAGTGGGGTCATAGTGGCAATCGGATGTTGGCCATCACCTGTCGGACTAAATTAAACAGTGGCAGAGGTATAGAGGAAGTGAGTGTGCTGAATCATATATCACTTTGACAAGTCATAAACATATCAGAGGGAAAACGGAAGTACTTAGCACGGAAGTAACAGTACATATGTCAATTCTTGGTTTCCGGAACATCGAGAAGATTGACGGGGTTATTTGCAACGGTTGTTGGGGGTATACAGGAACTCGCTGGCTTGTTTTGGATGTCTCAAGCAGTGATGACAAATCTAACATGGAGGGAGCCAGAGGGGGGATGGATCCCTGACAGGGGATGATCTGCCAATGTGCCACCTGTGTGGGGGCATAAAGGATAACGTCACGTGGCCAACTTTGGTAGTTTGCCATATAAACCCGAGTTGGGGCCAACTAGGGGAACTTGAAAATGTGGATTTAGGCAGACATGCTTGTCACTGCAGCAGTTAGAACATCTAACGTGTGAAGGAGATATTTGATTTAGTTTACACGAGCCTGTATGGCTACCATTAGATGTAATTTAGTGTAAACTGCAGTGCTGTAAGGTATAACCTATTATAATATATTCGTTCTAATTAATATAGACTGTGGCCTTGTTAAACTATAGTGTGATGATTAGCACTGTTAGTGGAAACTAGTTAGAGTAGAATAGTGATATTAGCTCTGCTAGTTAAGAATAGAGTACTGATGGATTAATTGGGAGACGGGGGGAATTGCCCGCTGGGGTTTTGCACTCTGTATGGGTCTTTCTTTGTCATAGCCTGATTCAGCTCTAGGTGGGTAGCTAATCTGCTCTATGACTAAGTCTAGTTAGCTAAAGATCATTAAGCAAGGCGATAGGCTTACGCTCAGCCGAAAGGATCAGTGACTAGTACTATCACCAGATGTGTTGTTTCTATCCTAGGTTCCCTACCAGATCCAAGGAAACTCAACAGGTTTTGGAAAGAATCAAATCCCATTCGGAAGAACACCAGTTCAACAATCAATAAAGTTGCATACAGAACGTAACTAAAGCTAGAAGGAAGTTGATTCACCAAAGAGAGTGATGATTACTGATGCACCACACAGCATCAGCCAGTAGTAACTAACTGAGAACATTAAGTCTAATAGTTGCCTAGTGTGATATAATCTCGTGTAATAGAACACATGACATGATACGTGAGGCTAGATAGACACGAGTGAGGATCAATCACATTAACAATTAACATTAATGACTGTGTACACACTACAAAGGACTTGTGCAGTTTTTTTAAGGAACGATAGGAACGGACATTGTGTAGGGTGCAACCGGTCCATGATTAACTGTCAATACCACCGGTGTCTATTTCGGATGATCATGAAATTGGATTACCAGAGGTCTACAGAGGCAAACCAGTATCCGGCAAGATGGTTTCGGCACGGGGTGAGATGTACATGTTCTGACGTAACGTGCTGTGGTCTATCCTTGCTGGGATTAGCTGACTGGGTTGTGGTCTGAGAGTCCGATTCTACACACTTTATAGAACACGTCCCACATTTTCTTCGCATACACGTCTCATATACGTTACACTTTTCTTTTAATAAATTAATCTTTATTAATTTTTAGAAGCAAGAGTTGTTGAGTATGTTGCGTTGGGAATTATGAGAGGGGGCATAGTACGACAGTGAGAGAGTGATAGGAAAAGGTGTCCATAGGCTGATGGAGTGTGTTGGACGGAAGCTGGTGGATTCTCCAGAATATTGAGAGGGAAAAAAAATATTATAATGTGGATAAACCTAGAAGTAAACTAAACATCTAAATAACAATGAAGACATGTGTATAATGAAGACACAAACAATATATTGCACAATATTACCTGGAATATTTCGCTCTATCTCGGCAGGTATATACTACAGAAAAAAAGTCCAGCATATAGTGAAGTAGAGTAATGAAACTTTTCAAAAGGAATACTCAAACAAAACACATTGGCATGTGTTTCAATTTCACCACGGTAGCTTCGAAGGAGTTACGGGCGCAGTTCGTAATCCCGTATATCCGCATTCGAAACACAGCTGTGGCCGATTTGGCCTTATATATATATATATATATATATATATATATATATATATATATATATATATATATATATATATATATATATATATATATATATATTTTTTTTTATTAATTGGTATGAGTACCGGTCGCTAGGAAAGCAATGGTAAATTATTGAACTTAAACTTGCCAAGGAATCACGCACAGCCAAAAAATGCTGGGGTTGATTGCTACGTCCTGTAAAGGATGTGCAACAACTAAAGAAGAAGTTTAAAAGAGATCATCGTGTCCTTTTGTTTACAAAATTGTGGTTTACCTGAGAGTATAGTTGACGCCTGGACATATCTTAGAAACTTTTGTTACTAATGAAGCAATTTTTTAAAAAATGTTACAGAGCTTTACTATCTGGACTTAATAATCAATAACAGCAGGGACTGTTCAAAAGAAGTTAGCCGCAGACTGGTAATGGTCAATAGAGGTTCAACTATCTCAATCCTATACCGCACAACACTAGCAAACACAGCTAACTAGTGAGAATTTGCGTCGTCGTGCCTGTGGCAACATACTGTTAAACTATCTCCAGTCTATATCACAGCACCAGCAAGCACAGCTAATTTGTGAGAACTTGAGACATGCCTGTATGTAACATGACGTCTACGGTCATTCGCTCCACGTTGCAAAGTAAACTCATAAACGGGAAAACACGCACCCTTCGAAACAATATTAATTACATCGTTCATGAACGTGTCATAATTTTGACATGTGAGGTCGCGTTCAAAACACCATAGCTGATTGGAGGAGGGTTAACCCCAAAGCTTGCCAGAATGCATGACGGGATCGCCCAAAGCTTATACCGCGCTGAAGTATTGAAATTTCAAAAGAACAAGATGTGTTTTCTTGGAACTTATATTATACTATGCCCCTCTTCAGTTAAATGAGAGGAAAGACGGTGTTCGCATATAGATGGAAGGATAGACGGATGAATAAAGGACGGACAAATCCAGTACAAAAATGCCAAGATTAGTCTGAGAAGAAATTAGGAGAAGCTCAGCATTATGTCCGAGTAATGGTCAGTTTTCCCAGAGTCTGGTATGCCTAGAGTCATCAATGATACTCCAAGATGGTGATACATTCGACAGTGGAACTTCCAGCCTAATATTTCCACCAAGTATCTTTATGCAACCTTGTTACTTAGAAGTCCTGCCTACAACATCATATCATTCCTAAAATCAATTACTAGTCAATGAAGAACCATTGTCAACATATGACTGATTCTCTCTATTTCATAACAAGGACAGAGAACACTTTACCAACCAAAACTCTAGTCATTAGTGTGTAAGGACTTTATTTCAGCAAACATGAGATCATATATCCAGAAATTAATCACGATACCAACAGAACAGTTATTAGTAGTAATAAGTGACTTGTGTAAAGAACATTGTATGGCTTTTCTATGAACAAATTGATACTCACGGAACCAACTGTGGTATTAATGTTCAAAATTGACATTATATATTCCTTAATGTTGTGTGTACTGATGTGGAATTTGCATTCTATGGAACCACCAAATGTTTCTTCTTCCGCAGGCCTTAATGTGAATCAAACTTTTTGTGAAAATTTAACTCTTTTCTTATCAAGTATCTCGTGATGGGCCAACTTTTCATATCTGTTTAATTAAGTATTAAACAACAGCATTGAAGAATTTGGAACGTTAAGTGGCTGGGTAACCACGAGTGGACAACACATTCCTGTTCCACTGTAAGGTCCCAGGTTCCAAATTGTTCATAAGGGAGAACCATACATTTTATATAATTCTTGTAACCGTTTCTCCTTATAGGGAAAATGAATGCAAGTGGGGGTTCAATGGGCTAAATATTTTCTGTTCTCCTATTTCTTTTGGGGAAGTTTAAATCAGGAGTGGAACCATCAATTTATTCGGGATTCCCCTATATAACCTGAGCTACAATGGGTCACTTTGTCTTATAGCGACCTGTCCAGTCCGTTGAAAAGTAGTCACATTACTATAGCTTGAATTTAAAACGGGACAGGCTTTGATGGGTACTGCACTTCCCTCTCCAACATACCATACTGTGGCAACGTACTGTTAAACTATCTCCAGCCTTTATCACAACACCAGCAAACGAAGTTATCTTGTGAGAACTCGAGACGTGCCTGTGGCAACATACTGTTAATCTATCTCGAGCCTATACCCCACAACACCAGCAAACGAATTTAACTTGTGAGAACTTGCGTCATCGTGCCTGTGCCAGCCTACTGTTAAACTATCTCGAGCCTATATCACAACACCAGCAAACACAGTTAACTAGTGAGAACATGCGTCGTGCCTGTGGCAACATTCGGATGTGAACCATGCGTTACATTTCAACCACTAAAGAAGTAAACAAGGGGCCTCTGGGGTAAATTATTACACAGGAAAATTATTTTAATACTGTGGACAAAGAAGAAGAGCAATACTAACATTCTACAAGATCAGAACATAGAAGAACGCTGGCTCATAGACAGCATCTGGTGTCGAGAACTGAAATACTCTGGACATTTGAAACTCCACGGCGATCTGGAAAGCGCAGTGGTGGAAGGACTGAGAATTGAGTCAGGGGTCGACGAGCACGAAGGGGACACATGTCATTGAAGATGTCTTGAGTATAAAAATACACTCTCAGGAAACTGACAAGTGATCGAGGATATTGTTGCCAGGCCGTGCTGACAGCGATGTTACGCGAGAGACCTTCCACATGATGATGATAATGAATATGAGAACAGACATTATCAGTAATTTATATTTCCGTGATTGCTTGTCAGTTCTGTGATTCATCATTGCTGACCTTTGAATAATGCCATTGTAAAAGTACACACACACACACACACACACACACACACACACACACACACCCACACATACACTCACCCACCTACACACACACACCCAGCCACCCACTTCCCCCCCCCCCCCCCCAGAGAGAGAGAGAGAGAGAGAGAAAAATTACAAAAACACACACAGAGAGAAACTGACGCTCACAGAAACATACACAGAGAGAGAGAGAGAGAGAGAGAGAGAGAGAGAGAGAGAGAGAGAGAGAGAGAGAGAGAGGGGGAGAGCGAGAGAGCGAGAGAGAAAGAACGAAAGGACGAACGAACGAAAGAACGAACTTTATTTTAAAAGGGTAACAAATTGGGTACACAGTCCCGTCATACATTCTGCCCTTCCATTCACTCATCTTTAATGCATCAATAGTGCATGAATAGGAGAAAAAACATCGTGAAATGAATGTTGTAAACATAAACAATGCATATTGCCATGTTGTGAGACAGGCAGACACACGTGCACACGCACATAATAATTACATTATTTGTACAAACTTACAGTTTTGCACTCACTCGATAACACACAAATCCACACTCCCTCGCATATACAAATACTCAATTTCAATCACGCACTCAATGACAAATGTTTACGTGTGCACACACACGCATACATGCATACATGCACACACACACACACACACACACACACACACACACACACACACACACACACACACACCTCCCCACAATCCCCCAAAACACATCCCTAAACACACCCACCCACAAATATCCCTCCCCACAATCTCACCCACCCACACATCCCCAACCCACACATCCCCAACCCAACTAACAACACCCACACATCCTCTACCCACACACACCCCACCCACCGACACATGCCTCACTCACCCACCCACAAATACCCCACCCACACATCCCCTCACACACACATCCCCCATCCACACACATCTCGCCACCCACACACACAACCCTCAACACACACCCATAAACATAAACACATCCCCATCCACACGCCCTCCCACCCAGACCAACACATCGCTCAATCACCCAGCCAAAGACACATCCCCACCCACACATCCCCCTCCCACTCACACACTTCCCCCACCCAATCACACCCCCACCACCCACACACATCACTCACCCACACACCCATCTTCAATCCACCCACACATCCACATCCACCCATCATCCACTCACCATTCCCAACCCATACTCACATTCCCACCAAGACACACATCCCTAAACACACATACCCACACACAAACACACATCCCCCCCCCACACACACACATCCCCACCCATACATCATCCCCCCAGACATCCACACACACATCCCCCAAACACACATCCCCCATCCACACACATCTCACTACCCACACACACATCCCCCACCCACCCATTCACAAAAACTAACACATCTCCCCTTCCACACTCACATTCCCCACAAAACCACACCTCCCCACCACCCACACACACACACCCCTCACCCACACACCCACCTTTCACTCACTCACAATTCCCTCATTCACCCCTCATCTACTCACCATCCCCCACACATACTCACATCCCCACCAATACACACATTCCCCCACACATATTCCCCACACACACATCCCCCACCCACACCATACATCTCTCCATACCCCCCACTCACACACCCCACCACAAATACCCCATCACCCACACATGCATAGTCCATTTACCCAAACATCCCCCACTCACCCACACATCCCCCATCAACATACACACATCCCCCACTCACCCACACACATCCTCCACCCACACGCAACGCCCAAACACTTCCCCACCTACACACCCATCCCCCACTCCACACACATATCCATCAACCCCCTACACACCTCATCCACACACCCCAACCCACCCGTATACACACACATCCCTTATCCCCCACCCACACATTCTCCTACACACAAACACCCACACATCCCCATCCATTCAGCCGAACACACATCACCCTCCAGAACACACATCCCACACACACATCCCTACGCACACGCACATTACCCACACACCCAAACATCTCCCACCCATCCACATATCCTTCACCCACAAACACACACACACACACACACACATCTCCCCACGCACTCACACATTTCTATAACCCACACATCGCCACAACCACACACAGATCCCTCACCCACACGCACATTCTCCCACCCACCCACCCACACATCTCTCAGCTAACCCACACATCTCAAAACATCCACACATCCCCATACGCACACATCCCCTACCCACACGCTTCCCCACTCATACACACCCCCAACCCATACATAAATCCCGCACTCACATCCTCCACCCACACACTCATCCCCAACCCTCACACACATCCTCTACACACTTCCCCCACCCACACACATCCCCCACCCATACCTCATTACCCCACACACTCCCACCCACACACCCATCCCTAACTCCCACAACCCAAACCTAACCCCCACACACACCCCCACACCTTAACCACACACCCCTCCACAGACACACAACCACACACACACATCCCCACACACTCAGTATCCCCCCCCCCACACACACACACCCGCAAACATACATCCTCACATCTAGACACATACATGATGCCTCACATAATCACTGAGACTAGTATGAACAAACTCCCACTCTTTACATATACATACACTGACTATTATTGTGAGCATTCTTACAAAACTGTTAAAAAAATGATGAAAGGTTGTACATATACATTGTGTAACGAAAAGAAATAGTGATGCGATTAAATAAGTTAATTTCTTAAATTGACATAAACTTAATGGAATAAGCATATGTAAGTATACATCGGGGCAACATAGTGTATATGTGCTCATATTATACATGATAAAATCAAGTGGCATTAAATATGATAATATGAAAGATGAGAGCGAGAGAGAGAGAGAGAGAGAGAGAGAGAGAGAGAGAGAGAGAGAGAGAGAGAGAGAGAGAGAGAGAGAGAGAGACAGACAGACAGACAGACAAACAGACAGACAGAGACAGAGAGAGAGGAGAGAGAGAGAGAGAGAGAGAGAGAGAGAGAGAGAGAGAGAGAGAGAGAGAGAGAGAGAATTCTAACGTCATGGCCAAACTACTTGATCTTCTGTATTTCAATAAATCTGGCACAAGGTGTTGATCCCACTGTTTGTCTGATAACAGCATTTCTGACTCGGTCTCGGATTGTTAAGTTGGTAGATCTTCTAAGGCATCTCATCTCGCAGGTATTGGTTTTGCGAAAGTGTGATTTGGGTAAAGTCCAAGTTTGAGATTGGCAGCATAGGGTTGGTGTGAATATGCTGTTTATTGTCTGTCGTTTTGCGGACATGGGTATATTTGGATGTTTCAGTAAGGGTGATAGTTGATATGTAAGTGCACTAGCTCTAAAAAATAGTATAGCCACTATAATACATTACAGCCTTGTGTTGATTTCAGTGGTATGAGTTTCGGTCGTTCAGAAAGCAATGAAAATCTACTGAACATACAAACTGCCTGGTAAATCACAGACACAAAGGTTGGGGTAGATTGCGACCTCCTGTAAAAGACATTTAACGTTTTAAAAATGCTCAATGTTGGAGGTTCACAAGGTCGGATAAATTGGAGAAGCGTTTTCACTATGTCCACTCCAGAGACTAACTAAGTTTTTATAGCACACTAGCTGACCCGGCCCGGCTTCGCCCAGTCCCTGGTGGGGAGCATCTCATTTAATTCATATAAGTAGTCATATAAGTTCTCGTTCCCGTTCCCGACTGTCTGTCTGTCTGTCTGTCTGTCTGTCTGTCTGTCTGTCTGTCTGTCTGTCTGTCTGTCTGTCTGTCTGACCCGGCCCGGCATCGCCCAGCTCCTGGTGTGGAGCATCTCATTTAATTCATATAAGTAGTCATATAAGCTCCCGTTCCCACTATCTGTCTGTCTGTCTGTCTGTCTGTCTGTCTGTCTGACCCGGCCCGGCATTGCCCAGCCCCTGAAGGGGAGCATCTCATTTAATTCATATAAGTAGTCATATAAGCTCCAGTTCCCGACTATCTATCTGTCTGTCTGTCAGTCTATCTGTCTGTCTGTCTGTCTGTCTGTCTGTCTGTCTGTCTGTCTGACCCGGCCCGGCTTCGCCCAGCTCATGAAGGAGAGCATCTCATTTAATTCATATAAGTAGTCATATAAGTTCTTGTTCCCGACTGTCAGTCTGTCTGGGAAAAAATAAAAAAAATGGTGATTCATTGTTAAGAGGTAGGGGTATATGGGGTGGAGTCTTTGTGGTCGAGCTGTCTATCGAGATTGACGTGGGCGGTGTGGGATTATTATTAGTTGTAGTAATTGAGTGCGTGTGTGCGTGAAATTACATTGAAATTGTATTCACGAAATTTAGTTTCAATCAATGTATACAAAACAGGTGCTCGTGAATGCCGTACACATGGTACATACTACATAACACATCAGGTTACTATATGTCATAAACACATTTTAGCAGTAAGGCATATTGCTATGAAACTCAAGATTCTAGAGATATACACATTGAGCATCAATTCACATTGGCTACCCTTTGTCATGTAGGGCTGTAACCCTTTTTAAAACCTAAACGGGTCAAAGTCACCGCAGTCGATTTGGGTATTTAATACTTTGATACGTGTACTATACACCTTTTTGAGCAATATCCCCAGGTTGTACATAACATAAGGAATACACTACCTAATGAAGTATGAGTGGTAACGGGACCGGTGGTAAACGGGTTTGAGTGCGATTA
>JACEFZ010024787.1:0-61824 GCA_014155875.1 Cepaea nemoralis
TTTTAAAAAACCCTGCCTGTTTTGGGCATGACCTTCAGGTGAAGAAGATGCCTCGTCGCCTCCCATTAAGCTCCATAGCCCCAAATGGGCTTAGCCAGATCCGCTATGGGTACTAGATCCCCTATGGTAGCAAAGGACGGATAACGTCAGCTAAGGGAGCCGGTCGGTATTCGGAACCAGTGTTCCGTCCTGACGCCACCTGGTAACTGAAGGGGGCAACCTGGTGCTCTTGTTGAGATTTTGATCCGAGAAGGGGACACCACCGGACTGACACAGCCTAGTCTACTTAAGTAGTTCTTAATTCTAGAATTCTAGGACTTCTAGTAAAAAAAACCCCCCCTGGTCTCTGGGTAGAGAAATCGACGCCCGTGTGTTTTGTTGCACACGTAAAAGACCCCTTGGCAGTTGTACATCGAAAAAGAATAGCCTAAAAGCGCTGCCTGGGCAAATTTCGCGTTAAAAATCTACCCAAGTATTTCAGGATCCTCGCGGTGCTACGGAGTTCGTGCACTGAGCTGAGTTCTCCAAAACAGGTTTTGAGTTAGGAGGAGACGGAGCACTATGGGTTCCCCCTGTCCCGTGATTTGTCATCGACTAAACTAAACTAAACTCATTATCGTCGAACAATTCACACCTACTGGGTGCAGACTAATTTATCTCCCAACCTGTCCGTCATAAATTCTTCCTGAGGACTCCCCGTCACACCTGTGACCTAGGGGGGTTTGATTACGGTCGTCTTCGTGTACAATCTTACGTCATAGCTAGGTAGAGGGTGGCCTTGTACAATGGGGTGCAATGTTCCCTAATAACGTTCAAAAAACCAGCGCACTTTTATTCAGATTTTAATTGTTGTAAGTCCGTTTTTTTTCTTTCCCTTTAATTTCTCCCATATTTGTCCATCTAGAATTGTAGACCGAGATCCATTTGGGCGTCCCTTGACACTGTCTAGTCTAATTTCTATAATCTGTAACCCCTTCACCACAGAGTTGGCCTATCGTAATAGGGGGGCAAAAGCATGTCTTGTAGGAGATGAAACCCCGGGGAATTGCTTTGGCAGCAGGCGCCTAATCACCATCCTTCGCGTTCCACTCAACTACACAAGCAAACACACAAGCAAACACACACGCGTGTGTTGTTGTTTTCCACAAGAATGATGATGACCATCTTTTTCATCCAGTCGGGAAGTGTAGAGCTGTAGTTCTAAGAGGGCTAAAAGGGCCTATTTGGCTCAAAATGTTTTTTGATAATGTGGGAAAAGAATTTAGACTTTCCGGAGGAGCATCTCCGCAGTGGTTTTCTGTCCACCTTTTTTTCCACAGCTTTTGCACTCCTGTTTTTTTTTTCCACAATGCGCCCCTTCCCCACAGAGTTGGCCATATCGTAATATGGGGGACAAAAGCAGTCTCTGCTAGAGAGAAACCCCGGGAAATTGCTTTGGCAGGAGGCGCACTAATCACCATGCCTTCGCAGTTCCACTCACAAAACACAAGCAAACACAAAGCAAACACACACCGGGGTGTGTTGTTGTTTGTCCATCAAGAATGATGATGACATTCTTTTCATCAGTGCGGTGACGTGTAGAGCTGTGAGTTCTAAGATGGCTGAAAAGGGCCCTATTTTGGCTCGAAATGTTCTTTGAAATGGGGAAAGAATTTTAGACGTTCCGCGAGTAGCATCTCCGCAGTGGTTTTCTGTCCACCCTTTTTTTTTCACAGCCTTCACTCCTTTTTTTTTTTTCCCCCACAAGTGACTGCCCCCTTGCGTAATGATGAAACTACAAATTTTCGGCTTTGGCAGCAGTCGCCCAAGTGTCGTGATGAATTCCAAAAGTTTCAGTGGATCTCAGCGTGCCTTTAAAGAGTTTCCTCGGGCCGCCTTGAGAGCGTTTTCCACAACGCAACTCGAGTAAAAAATTCGTTTAGGGGGCCTTTATCTGGCATGCGAGTCAAGTGACCAGCCAGCGAATTGATTCTTCATCATAGAGTGTGGTACTGGGCATGGACGCTCTTTCTAGGACTTACGTGTCTGGATCTTGTCTTGCCTTTAAAATTCAATAGCTTCCCAAGGAGACGGGGGAAGTGGTTAATTCCCAGCATGACGCTGGTAAACAGTCCAGGTTTTACAAATATATAGCAGTGTGGATAATAACTGCAAAAAAAAAAAAAAAAAATAATTTTAGCTTTTTTTTAGAAATTTTTCCATTCTGTCCCCCAAAATTTTTGTACAGTCTGCCAAAAGCCGCCCTGGCCTTGGGGATTTTGCATTCACTTCATCATCAATTGTGGCAGCTTGTGACAGAGTGCTGCCAAAATAGGGCATTTGTCCACAAAACTTAGGCTATGACCATTTACTTTTATATTCGGCACGGTGTAATTAATCCCCGGAGCTGGCTGGTACATAAATACTGTCTTCTCCAAGTTTATATTGAGCCCAATGTTGGCACGGGATTTGAGAAGTTGAAACATTGTGTTGCGTGTCTGCCTCTGTGTTGGCATTAAAGCGCAATCATCACAAACAGGAGCTCTTGACGGTGTCACTGTTTGTTTTGGGTTTTTGCTTTTAGCCTACTGAGATTGAACAACTTTCCATCCATGAGGGATTGATGTCTATTCCCAAAGTGTTTTCTCGAAGGCATTTGTCACATAGCTGAATACATGAGGGGAACAGTGTTGGGGCCAGGACACATCCTTGCTTCACTTCATTTGTGACAGGAAAGGGCACAGACTTCACCATTTTCCTGTACTCTGCCTGCATACCATCATAAAATAGCCACACTTTTTGGACAAACTTTCATGGCAGCCATATTCCGCCATAATCTTCCACGTTTGCGACTGTATCAAAAGTCTTGGTAAGATCAATGAAAATGGAGACCATTTTTGGAGTTCTGTTCCTAACATTCTCTTGCAGCTGCCTTGCAGCGAAAACCAAATCAACAGCTCCCGTTCTTTTCTGAACCACATTGACTCTCAGGAAGAAAAAAACACACGCACACACCTAGCCCAAACATGACACGTTGTATAGTTATAGAGCCCTGTTTTTTCTGCTTTAACCCTGTTGTTATGCTATAGAGCCCTGTTTTTCTGCTATAGAGCCCTGGTTTTTTTAGGCCCCGTTGTTCTCTATAAGGGCTTTTTAGAGCCCTGTTGTTCTGTTATAGAGCCTGTTGTTTGCTATAGAGCCCTTTGTTCGTATAAGCCCTGTTTTCTGCTATAAACCCTGTTTTTTCTGTTTAGACCCCTGTTGTTCTCCAGAAAAGCACTGTCGTCGTGTATGGCACTGGGGTGAATCCATGCTTTTTTATCCCTTTCAATTTTTTATTGTCCACCGGGGAGCCGCGTCCCGCCATGGCTAGCCCGTTTGCCTTCTGATTCAGCGGTTAGGGTTTTAATTTCCGTTTCAAGAGATTTTTTTTGTTCCATCGGCATGGTTACCAGGTCGACCCAGTCTAAAATTGGTGACAGCAACTTTGCGGGGAAATAAGCTCCCAAAGAGATATTATCTATACCGCCCACGATTAGTCTTAATATACGGGCTAGAACCAAAAACCAGATACACCTCTTTGCGTGAGAAAAGGTCCTTTGTTTTCATGTTCTCTGCTTCTCTTCTATGATTGGCAATCAATCAATCAATCACTCATTGCCATGCCGGAAAGCGTGGGCGGTCATGACACGCCATTTCACTCGATAAACAGAGTCGTGGATCAGTCAGTTTTCCCTGTCTCGTCCATCCCAGGTGGCCAAGCCATCCAAGTTTTTTTCTCTCGGTCTTCCTTTTGGGTCTGTTCCCTTCGATCTTGCCAGTTGTCCCCAAAGTTCTCCAATCCTTTTCTTCTCATAACATGTCCAAAAAATTTTGACTGTCTACGTCTAATTTCTTTAATCAATTTACGATTTCATTGTTTTTGGGGGACTTGGTCATTTGTTTTTCTGTTGTCCATGGTATTTTTTGTATTTTCTCAAAAACCACATTTCTGCAGCCATCAGATTTTTTCAGCTTGGCTATCAATACCAGTCAGTTTTTTTCTCACCAATAATGTAATGCTAGTGCCTGAACATGTAAAAAATTACAGCAAGGTGCGTTTACAATTGCGTGCTGAAACAATCCATCCACACATCCATCATCCACCACCCAACCATCTATCAATCTATCCATCCACACACTCACCCACCCATCCGTCCGCCGTCTGTCTGTCTGTCGTCTATCCGGTCTTCTGTCTGTCCGTCCGTCAGTCCCCCGTCCGTCTTCTGTGTATCGGTCGATCGGTTCGTCCTACCCTTAATTACCCTGTTTGGTTCAACCTCACAAGGAAGTTAAATTAGGTGATCTTTGACTGACTTTGTAATATATATAGCGCAGTGCCAGTCAGTCTAACATATATATCCGGTACGAAATTAATGTACTTTTAAACACTGCGCACTTCTGCAGGGTTACAATCGTACCTGCAAGAGAAATCACGTGTATGCGTGTGTGTATACCTCGTCTGTTCGGTAAATCTTAATCTAAATGCTACCAAAATGATTCCCTTTGACCGTAATGAATAGGAAAAGGGATGGGATTTGTTAGCTCAGAGTAGCAAAAAACTTTTTTAAACATCCATAGAAATACAACCACTCGGAGACATTGACGCTTCAATAAAACCCCTTTCCCCCCCATCACAAACCATGGGATCCACATTCAAGGGGGTTTTTAAAAGAACCAGAAAACAGTTTCCCTTTTATAGGCTAATCGCGCCCAAACTATTTCATAACCGGCGTCGTGTTTGTCCAATCTTGCTTGGTGACTGTTTGCTCAAGGGGGGAAGGGATAGCTCTGTACTGTCTTGCAAGGAAATACATGCATTGATTTGCACTCTAGAAGAAACTGGGGAAAAAGTAGAAGTAAGAGAGCGCAAGATAACTGGGTTTGATTTGTTGTTTGATTAACGGATCTTAGGCATGTCATTGTCAGCAGACTCAAAAATAATGCTACAGGGGCCCAGAGAATACATAAACAAGGATATTTCGCACAGTTACCTCGAAGGTTAAGACTTGAGGACCCCGCGGGAGTTTATCACCGCTAATCCCCTAAGAAAGTCGGTCTTAGTCAGATAGAGCTACCGTATGATAGTAGACGGTACTACCTGCTTTCGTCAGCGCCCAATATTGGGGGGTGCTCATCAAACCCCAACCCCACATTGTGCCAACGTCTTGGGGCGAAGGAGCGCAATTAGGAGTGAACAAGCCTTACCCTAGTACAAGGAAATGCAACCTAAAGATTAAATTCAGGGCAGAGCAGACCAGGCCCTAGGCCTTGGTCGGAAACTGGTCTAGGATGGAAGCTCTGACAGGCGAGTATTTCTTTCCTGATCGGCGGCTTCTGCAGCTTTCTTGTTCCAGAAGTATTGTTTTACGTTTTCCTCTGGAGTAAACTAGGCAGGTCTCTAAATAAAATCAGGTTTGTGCTTTGTAGATGTATACATCAGACTCAGAGATATTGTTTAATTTACGCCCCCAAGTCAAAGGGCGAGCTGACAACATTTTAGTCCAGCTGACCGGTGTAGGGGCTGCACCATTGAATCCTGTGGTGCTCTGTATAGTCAGTATCAGGTGTTATCCCTACACTCGTTCTTAGTTTTTCATTTTACCTTGTCACACCTGCATGAAAAGCCTCAAATGAATCACAAGCGAAGACTGCATTTCATTATGTCACCTTCTCACCCATAGCCCCCGGGTGTGGATGGGAAGATTAGACACCTCTCAAAGTCACATGGTCGCCTGCCTGTGATAACTATCTCAAAGAGCTTACCAGTGGTAATTTGAAGCGTAATCATTTCTAAATTCACCACTCTAATGTTAGCATTGAAGTGTTAGGTTAGGTCGTTCATGTCACCGTCTGAGAAATTGTTAACGTCATAAAGACCTGGGAAGGTGTTACTGGATCCCTTGGGTGTTGCTCGAATGGCCTAATCTCAGTCAGTCTGGACTGCGATAAATCATGACCTAGTTTACATGTCAATATACCTCTACACAGATGTCAACTTCCATACCTGCCTTGCACAAACACCGTTTCTGAGCTTGGAGAAGGGAACGAGAGCTTTTGCAACAGTCCAAGGGAGGTGGTACTGTGGTCGGCAGGGACGACTCTACACCATCTATACTATGATAGATTCAAGCATGTTTTCGAGACCTCAGATGAACACCAGTACATCGGACTAGTTAAAACTCACAGTTTTCCCGATGATACACAAACAACAACTAGAACAAAAACAGACAATAACAATACATGCGAAAACCATAATTTTTTTACTTCGACAAAAACAACGTTCACTAAAAATACACACGGATGTTTTGCAAACAGCACATGTTTGCAGTTTTGTATCTCTCGAAATCTAACGTTTTTGAATGCACCACTTACCGGTTGGTCAGGTTTCACAGCAGTGTGATGTCAACTACGACAGACCCTGCATGGCTGAAACAACAAGATACAACGTGAACAAAATGTGCATGACAAACAGGCATAAGGATAGCGAACTTCACGGGGTTTTTCTGCGCACTTTCTGTTGTTTTGAAGCTCCCAAAAACAAATTGTCATCACGTGAACAATATGAAGAGTCTTATTTACATTTGATGGTTGCTTTTTTTTTTTGTATCACAAATCACGTACGGTGTTCTCTTTTCTCTCTCTCTCTCTCTCTCTCTCCCCCCCCTCCCCTCTCTCTCTTCCTCTCTCCTCTCTCTCTCTCTCTCTCTCTCTCTCTCTCTCTCTCTCTCTCCTCTCTCTCGCCAATGGGAAAAACATGTAGGGGAAGAGCTGTAGACGTAAAACCAAATCTATACTTATGCTTAATAGACTACATCATAATTATCATAAGTGTCTTGTCGAATGGCGTGGGCAAACATGATTCTTTTCATTTTGCGATCCCCAACTGCATGAATAACTCTGTCAATGTTCCAGTTCTGTCTTCTCATAATGTGGCCGAAGAATGATGACAAGTCCGAGCAAAATGGAGTACCTTTTTGCCCCCCCCCCCACCCCCGGGCCCTGCCGTTATATGACACAGAGAGGTGGCCGCATCAGTGGCACCACCATAAGGGGTCTTCATAAGGGGTGGCATTTTAAAAAAAAAAAAAAACATGTAAGGGACGGCATTTCGAAGACTTGCATCGTACTGAGACTACCGCACGGTACTCTCTCTCTCTCTCTCTCTTCCTCTCTGTCTCTTCTCTCTCTCTCTCTCTCTTCTCTCCCCGCCCCGATCATGTGAACGTGAAACCATGTGAGCAGGTGGTGGATGGAACTGGGAGCAGCCGACAGATGGTTCTAGTCTCAAGTTTCACGACGGAAGGCAATAAAATAATTAAAGAGATACTTGATTTCACGTGTTATGAGACCTTCTGTTGCATTTTTATATGGTTATCTATCATATTTCGATTACCCCTATCCCGTTCAACCTCAGAAGAGAATTTATAATTAGGGCCCTTCCCAGCCTCAGATTAATAATCTAAATCAGTCACATTTAGGAAATTAATTTGAAAGTGACAATTGTCCATAACAAAACTCTTCAAGTTTTATGTATCACAAGACTTCAATTCTAAACTAGCCTTTAGTGTCAGACACATAAAACATCGTAATGCTGTTTACTAATTTGTCATTACCGTGATAGACAATTTAAATTGCTGTGGGAATATACGTGTTGTATTTCAGCTCGAGATGGAATCATTTCTCTTCTTTAAATGTTTGTGCATATATATTCGACAACAGCATTACGGTCCAATGTGTTTGTGTGTTTGTTATTTGACCTATGCTGGTTTAATATAAATTATGAGACCTATGGTGCTATCTCAATGGTTTGATACGAATTCTCTCCGTATTCCATAGTTGTAGGTTCATCTGTATGATAGACATGACTAATGAAGAAACTTTTTTTTGGAGTGTCTAGTTGACCGTGCGTCGAAGTACACTTGTCCTGCAGCGAGGCGCTGTCGCCATTCAGAGATGACAGGTTCGAATCCCGGTCGGTAACTATTATAGCTTTCAAATTGTATGTTGTCTAGTATGTCCTCTAGTCTCTACTTCTTTCTTCTCCTTCTGTGAAAGTCAAACAATACTACGTGTGTTTATTTATGTAACTATTTCAGCTCGAGGGATTTATATTCTTGCTTTAGTTTATCTTGTGTGAATTCTGCAGTATGCACCTGGCGAGAAGAGAGCAAGGGGAAGAACGAGAAGTAAACTACCTGATGGCTTGGCCATGTGCATGGTCGAGACAGGGAACACAGAGCTGATCCACGACTCTGGTGATCGAGTGAGATGGCAGAACATGATCGCCCACGCTTATCGGCATAGCACACGATGGATGGACCTGGCGAGAAGCATGTAATATGCCAGGACATAAATCTATTCTTTGTGTCTTCATTATTCAAATTCACTGCGGGAAAACATTGTTTTTAATATCAAAATAATGGTATTCCTTTAGTGAATTTAAACACAGAAAGCACAAACAATATGTTGCACAATTTATTACCTGCCATATGTCGCTGCATCTCGTCAAGTGCATACTGTCAAGTTATATTGTATGAGGTGAATACATGAATAATACTTACGCTGAAACGATTAAAACACATAGTCACAGGTGTTGCTCGAATATCTGTTATCGCCACTGTCATTTAAAATGTAACAGGAACGCTTTCTGCTTGCACAAACTAGTCTGGAGCCGCCTAATTGCTAAGGTCTCACTATACTTGTATTGTGCAATAGTTTATTGCTCGTCGAATACAGTATACGAAACGCTTTTTCTTTGTTCACGCTTTGACCATAACACAGAACCATGCACCTGACGAGATATAGCTAAGTATGTCTGGCAATAAATTGTGAAACATGTTGTTTGTGGCTTCTGTAATAACATGTTTATAATTTGTAATTGTCAAGAAGTTCGAAATATGATGACATGCCAGAGATGCCATATTGGCACTCTCGGCTATGCTTCTCTCAATCTCGGGCAATTACTAAGTAATGAAAACATTCGAATTATTTCGCTATCGTGGATGTTTGTGTTGGTTTAGCTTCTTTTAAACGCAGTTGTCCTTGGCCCAATATCACGCAACTGTATCTGAGAATGCTTCTGTTGTTGATGTTTCATTTGCATTTAGAGTAGAATCATTTCAACAATATTGCCTACATCTTATGAAACAGTTAAGTCATCTACATATCATGAAACAGTTGTCTTATTTGTTTACATCTCATGAAACAGTAGTGTGATTTGTCTGTGTACGAGTGGCGTTAGGAAAGTAATGCACCACATCGTTTTTACTCAGGAGCTGTTTATTCAAAAAGCATGGAATTTATAAACAATGTACATGGATATGTCATGTAAACATTGGTATTATTCTACACAATCCCCATCAACTTTTACGGTGTTATGCCAGCTTGAAACAAGTGCACGTGATCTTTACCCATAATAGATTTTGATTACGTATATCATGTAACCATTTATTCGCTGCATGGATCAATCCTTCAGCATCTTCAAACCTTTGTCCCGAGGAGCGCATCTTTAAGTGGACCAAATGGATGAAAATCAGATCGGGACTATATGGTGGATGGGATAGTACAGTTCAATCCAATTTGGTAATTGCCTCCCGTGTTGCCAGTCTTGTGAGATGGCGCGCATTGTCGTGAATTAGAAGCAGGTCTGTTGGAACTTTGCGAAAACGTTGAGTTTTTTTTTGTACGCCTTAATGTAAGCTTGCGAATTGATTGTCTCTCCCCTTGGTATAACATCCACAGGAATCACACCTTCAGTGTTCCAAAAGACAGTGATCATGACCTTTCTAGTTGAAATAGTTGTCTTGAATTTCCTATCTCCACTTCATGATTCTTTGATTCTCTTAACCCAGCGACTGACTGTATTCCTGTCGACTGTAAAACTTCCATACACATCACAATAGTTTCCTACTCTGCAACGAGAAATTATATAAAAATTCGCTGCTTATAACGCAAGTTCCTAACACGCTCCATTTCAACGGTTTAGGGCAGCCATATTATTTGGCGGGTTGGGTTGCAATTTGGTGCACACAATCAGCATATGCCATATTTGAAGTGTGCAAAATGTCATGCTTTTATCTTTATTAAATAGAGAGGGATAGTACCTCACGGTGAGTGGCAGCCATATCCCAAGGGATAGACCAGGATCCTATATGGTTCCCATCTCTTTACCTAGCTCATATGGCTCCACGAATATACCGCTTGTGTACGGCGGTTGCCACACCACGGGCAACAGTCTTGGCTGACTGGCTAAACTACATGAGTGAAGTAGAGGTAATATCCTACTAAGGGAATGTCCATCCCTAGTACACAAAGACAGAATATTTATTCTGGGACAACAGGGTCAATGGACCAACATTGTATAATACTCAAGATGGACCAAAAATACTAACGGCTGACGTGGAAAAGGCTATTAAAAGATGAAAGAAGGAAAGGCCTGACAAGATAACAACAGAGATGATAAAATCCTTATCCAGCTTTGGCATTGAAACTATCACAGAATTATGTAATGATAAATATAATACTTTGAAAACATCCATTTTCATCACACTACCGAAGAAGCCAAGAGCTGTTGAGTGTGAGGATTACAGAACTATTAGCTTAATGAACCATATAACTAGATACTACTCAAGGTCATACAACAAAGAATTCAACATAAAATGGATGAGGAAGTAGCTGAAGAACAATTTGGGTTCCGCAAAAACAGCGGCACCAGTGAAGCAATTATCTGTTTGAGGATGTTAATTGAAAAATATATAGAAGTTCAAAAAGTATATATATTTGTTTTATAGACTACAAGAAAGCTTTTGATAGAGAACAACATGAACAACTAATTATGTGCCTGCAAGATATAGGAGTAGACGAAAAGGACATCAGACTTATTAGTAACTTGTACTGGGAACAAGTGGCGTCTATTAGATGTGGTAATAACTATTCATCGCCTATAGAGATAAAAAGAGGAGTACGGCAGGGATGTGTACTGTCCCCAAGCATCTTCAACCTATACACAGAAAGAATTTTTAAACATGTTGAAATGCCTGGACTCAACATCAATGGAAGAATCATAAACAACCTTAGATATGCTGACCATACCGTGTTACTAGTAGAAAGTGAGCAAGAGTTGCATAATTTGGCTTAGATAATAAGCAGTGAAAAGGAAAGGTCATCAATGAACATCACAGTAAACGGGCAAATACTAGAACAAGTAACAAGTTTCTCTTATCTTGGACATGTAATAACAGATGATGGCAGAAGTGAAATGGAAATCAAAAAGAGAGTAAGAATGGCCAAAAATGCTTTCAACGGCATGAAATCTTTTTTTTTTTTTTAAAACTTTTATTTTATACAAATCAATGTATATTTACAAGGTGTAATGTGTGTTTCTTTTGTTTGTGTATATTACAGAGCGTTGCCGTTTGTTAGTGTTAGGTGTCACATGTGTGAACAAAGCAAATACATACATATATACAGTTATATTATGACATTTATGGCATAGTGCATGTAAACGAGCACACACACACACACACAAACACACACTCGTACACATGCGCGTGCAAATGCATGCAACACACACACACACACACACCTGCCTCCACACCAAGACGCATACATATGTTATAATCAGTATTAACATCTAGAGAGATTAATACGCATTAAAAATGAGAATTGTCAAATGCTACGTATATTCAACGCCACTGTACGGCGTGGAAGCCTGGACATTGAACAAGCAACTAGAAAGTCGCAATGAAGCCCTGGAGATGCGGATATACAGACGAATATGTCGTATTTCATGGAAACAAAAACAATCAAATGCAGAGGTCCTAGAGAAACTGAGAATGAAGAGAGAGTTGATGAAAGAAATAAAGAGGAGACAAGTGATTAATATTTTGGCCACGTTAAAAGACCGATACTCTTATAAAAACCATACTGGAAGGCAAAGGTTAGAGGCAAGCGAGCAAGAGGTAGACAACGATACAAGTGGGAGGATAACATCAAGATATGGACGAACATCAGCCTGACAGAATGTACAGCCAAGGCGAGAGACAGACAGTGTTGGAGATCCATTGCAGCCAACCTTCATTGCTGGAGATGGTACCTGATTGATTGATTAGCTGAGGAAAACGATGTGGTGGATTATTTTCTGAACGCCCCCCCCCCCCCCCCCCCCCCCCCCCCCCCCCCGTAGCTGTTACTACTAGTGGATGCACTGAGGGTTATTTTGTCCTATTAGCAGTGTTGCCGCCACCAGGCGAATTCACTTCCTTCTTTCCTTTCAGTAATGTAGAAAAAGGTGTTCAGACCCCGTTCAATTGTCGATATCTCGGTTAGTTATAATTGGGACGTTTATGGTGTTTTACTTTCTGTTTGCGAAAATAGAACTGCGAATTTCGTTTCCTGAATTCATGGCGTTTCTGGCTTTGTTTGTAGATTTCATGTTTGTTGCTGTATTCATGTATGGTCACGTTCGCGCTCCTGGTGTTGTTCGGCTACCCCCTTTTCATGGTGTTCTTTTTTCATTAAGTGTTTCATCTGTAGTCGAGCGGTTGCTCACTCCATCTATCTTTCCCACTGGCTTGCTCTGTCGTTGTATGTTCATGTTCTATCACTTCTTTCTTCTTCTTCTTCTTCTGCGTTCATCCGGATTTTTTTTCCCGGATGTGACTGCGTTGTGCCTGTTTACAGCAGAGCTGCGTTCTTGCGCCGTTAGGCCGACACATCCGACTTCTGCGGGCATTTGTTGACCGGGTTAACCTTCCCGGGGGTTTCTTAGGACGTTAGACTCACTGTTGTGGTGTTATCTCCCATCCCATCTTGGCCCATATAGAACAGCCAAAGGCATCCTGGTCAGCCCTCAAGGGAAGGCAGGGGCAGACCATGGGCATTCCCCGCCATCCAAGGAGGCTTCCATAATTGCAGAGCCATCACACAGCGCTCTGGTACTGGGCTCACCCAAGGAATCGTCACGTCCTGCACAAGGCTGCTTAGCCTCACTTCCGTATATTGGGCCTTCCGTTCACCATAGGCTGTTCTTCCAGAAGCCAGAAGAATGCAGTTTGCAGATGACATCCACACAGTGAGCTTTCGATTCGGACTTTCCACGTAATGGATTTGCTATCCGAGCAATATTCCATTTCATGCCACTAGGACACTTTTTCCATCTTTTATAAAGCCCACACAGTGAGCTTTCGATTCGGACTTTTCACGTAATGGATTTGCTATCCTAGCAATATTCCATTTCGTGTCACTAGGACACTTTTTCCACCATTTACGAAGCCCACACAGTGAGCTTTTGATTCGGACTTTCCACGTAATGGATGTGCTATCCAAGCAATATTCCATTTCATGCCTCTGGGACGCTTTTGTAACCGACATACCTGTGGTATGAAGTGTGGCAGTCTAAATACATCTTCATGCACCTTTAGATGTCAACCTGAATGTAGTTAAAGTAAGCTGTAGTCAACTTGAGCTTGTTGATATCTCCATAGAGCTTGTCCTCAAATGAAGCAGGCGTGGGCCAAAATATCTTTCTCTGTTCTGCATATATTGGGCACTCCTGCAGCAAATTATCACTTCTTTCAAATGTTGTGTTTTTGACTCTCGATCTTCGTGGTGTGTAGTCTCTTGTCCTGGATTCCATGCGCTCTTGATCGCTTTAGTTTGCACTTTTTATTTGTTTCTCCTCTTCGCCTTGTGTCTGGGTCTTGCTGTTGGTGTCGTCTGTTTGGACTATTTCATTCTTGGTCTTTTTCTTGAGTTTTTCCATCTGTGCACTTTCTTCCTGAACTTGTTTCAGTGTCTCCTCCGTCTGCGCCTTGAATGCAGCCACTCGAGCACATCCCACTCGATCTTCTGCTGAACGAGCTTCAGTTCGACCAGGACGCGCTGAACGGCTGTTATTTGCGTTTCTTGTGAATTGTCGCTTCTTTGCTCCATGTTATCATCTGTCGACGTTAGATCCTCCAGCTGGCCGCCCAATTATACTTTGTTTTCGTTAAACGGGGTGTCGCCTCGTACTGCCTCCGAAATGGTAGATTTGCTTTTCGGCAAGCTTCATCGCTTCTTTGCTGTCTAGATGTCAGGGGCAGCCGATGTGTCTAGCCACGTGATTGCCGAGGCAGTTGGCGCATTTTCTATTTGGGTTGGGATTCTTGAAGTCGGATTCGATTTTGGCGTGAGGGCTCTCGTATTCTCGTTTCTTTGGATTATATTTGGCGTTCTTATTGAGCGTCCATTTCGTATTTATACAATTTGTTGTGCGACAATAGCTACTACTTTTCTTTGTCACGTGTCTGATCAGACAGAGAGAGAGAGAGAGAGAGAGAGAGAGAGAGAGAGAGAGAGAGAGAGAGAGAGAGAGAGAGAGAGAGAGAGAGAGAGAGAGAGAGAGAGTGAGAGAGAATCAAAACATCAATAAAAAGATGGGCCACACTCTCCTTCACAAATACTATATCGCAGATAACAGACAATCGTGAACCCTGTCAACAATTTGATGCTGTCATCATGCTGTTCCCACCACCCACAACTGACCTGATCTAGGCGACTGACCTGATCTAGGCGACTGACCTGATCTAGACGGGAGTTTCCTTCTTTGACCTTTAATCTAATATCACATCTTGTTAAATGCACTTTAACTCCATGGTCTCAGGCAGCATAATTATAGTCACACGTTACATCTGCAGAGACACACTTTTTTCAATGAGTGCATTTTACCTGCTAGTTTGGCCGTTAAAAGGCATGAATGTTGAAATCACTAGACACATTTTGTGACCTTTAACCTTGCAAAGTGCACTGAAGCGTTGCTGGATAAATCATTTTAACTTGCGTGTTTTTATCACCGTATTCTTGGTTTACCATGCACTATTATGTAATGTTGAAGAACGTCACTGAATATTGGGCATTTCCTTTACTATACAATTTTGAATTCGACGGTTTGCTATTGCTTTCTGAACAATTGAAATCAATGCAAAGCGGCCTGCTTCTAAATAGATTTCGAATCCTGGACTCGGTTTATCGGAGAATTGTGAAACTGCGTTTCACTAACTCCTTGTCCACAGACAACAGATGTTGTGGAAACAATACTCTCTTGACAGGCCATATCTATGCAGTTGTTTGTTAGAACTAATCAGCTACAATATTATGTTTTGTGTTCAGTGTAGATACAGGGAGATAGACAACAAGATAGAGAATGTTGAATAAAACATGCTAGATTGATTTCATGACATGAGGCCCAGGTCCATGTTGTTGAATAAAACATGCTAGATTGATTTCATGGCATGAGGCCCAGGTTTTGCGTCAATCGACGCTGCTTCACAACATGCACCTTTTCTAGCTCGCCTTTCAATGCCCCGTACTAGCAGCTAGTGAACTAACTTGCTCCCTAGTCCAGTATCCCGAATTCACGACACTCATTGTTTCGCGTACATAACCTTGGTTGAACCGACCTTATGAAATGACTATCTGAAAATTATATGGGAGGTTAAGCTGTTGGCGGGATATATAACCATATCAGCCAGTCCCGTTTGAGTATAAAAATATGTTCATAGAACTACTGCTAATATGCCAAAAATGTTACCTGCACATCCTTTACAGGACGTGGCAGTCAACCCCAACATTTATTTGGGCTGTTTGTGATTTCTTGGCAAGTTTACATCCATTAGTTTGCCTTTGTTTTCTGAACGAATATGCTCATACTTTTGTATAGAACGAAAGAACAAACGAACAATCTTTATTTTCAAAGGGTTAAGAATTGGGCACGCAGGCCCGTCTGACATTCTGCTCTTCTTCTCTCATTCCTCTCATACATTATTTCATTCAACATCACTTATGAAGCTAATCTTAGACAACAAAAGAACAATAAGCATTAATACGCATGAAAAATAATTATAATACATGACTCACTAAGGTAATGTTTACCATGGGCATCATAATTACCCAAGGAAGGTGTAACGTGCCATACATACGGGAATGTTTATTAACTAGTTGTTAGAGATAATTTACCATTATTATTGTTTTTTTTTTTTTTTTGGTTTTTGTTTATGGGGGAGTGTAGTCTGTACTGAGGTAGTGTTCAAACAGGTTGCGACTGTATGTATAATGATTGGTGGTGTCTTTGATTTCTTGTGGGAGATTGTTCCACAACTGAGTGGCAGAGTATGCTAAGCTTGGTTTATATGTCTATCCTAGGTTTAGGGACATGAAGTATATTTAGCCGTTCGCTATGTCTTGCGTTATATTTGAACAATGGCCAAAGGTAGCTTGGAGCATTTTGAAATATGATTTTGTAAATTAGTTTAGCCTTATTAAACAGTAGGCGTTTGTGGAATGGCAGTAACTGAAGACTGTTCATTTAGGTTATAATTGTCTGTAAGCTTATTACCATTGATTAAACGCACTGCCCTTTTCTGGAGCGAATAAAGGCGTTTTGTTATTGATTTGGAGCATCCATCCCAGATTGTGGAGCAATAATCAATATGTGTTTATATGTGGGAAGTGCAGAATATCTTTCTTGTGGTTTCGTAGAGGAAATTTTTAATTTTGGCAAGTTGGTATACTTTTATTTCTATTTGTTTAACTAAGCATGAACATGGGAATTAAAGGTTAGATTTTGATCTGTGATAAGACCCAGTGCCTTGTGCTCGGTTACACTTTCTACAGGCGTGCTACCAATGTGCAGCTGAGGAGTTCTCTGCAAGTTTAGAGTGTGAAGTCTTTGCCTGGTTGCTATTAACATAGATTTTGTTTTAAAAATGTTAATTTGCATGCGGTTTGCATGACTCCAGTTAGCTACACTATTTATTTCGTGTTGCAAGGATAATTATATCACATTACAATCAATAGCGTGTGTATATAATGTGCAGCCGTCTGCGAATAGATCGCATGACGATGACAGATATAAGGGAAGATCATTTATATAAATGGCAAATAACAGAGGGCCAAGTATAGATCCATGAGGTACTCCAATATTAATGGTAATGTCTTGAGATAAAGATTTATTGTGTGATACTACTTGTTTTCTTCTGTCTAATAAAAATGATTTGATTAATGTCACTATATTAAAGCTTACTTTTATTGTTTCTAGTTTCTTAATTAGAATAGTATGATCTATCATATCGAATGCTTTTCTAAAGTCTATAAACACCGCTCCACATAGAGTATTATTGTAAATATTTTGATGCCAGTTTTCTATCATGTTTGTTAGGGCCGTATGATGTGACAAAACGCCAGTGGCCCATGTCCTCATGCCTTCTTTGGGTTTGGGTAAACAGGGGGAAACAGCTTTCGGGAACCCTCAGTTCTCTTATTCGATCAATCACCATGGAAGATAGTTCTCTGGGATACTTTAACAACACGATCTTTTTAATAGAACGATTAGATATATGTCTTGTCTTGGGGGAAAACCCGACAGGGCACCTTGCACCAAATACGCACTAATGTAAATTGTTAGGCCACCAATGTCGGTTTAATCACCTACCATATGTAGACTGCCTCATGTCTATTTGACACTTCAAAGAGTGCGACAGATGAAGCGCAGCATGCTACTGGCTAATTGAAAGGTAACAATGGGGATTATTTAATACTGCTAGACCTTGGTCTATAAAGCTAACTGGTTGTCTCGACTAGTGAGACGAATTGGCGAAACGGCGGTCTTGTCATATTGGGAGTGGGTTGACCGTTGGCCAATCTAGCTAAGCGTCTTCTTCTTGGCATTGCCTGTGAACGAATCTGAGCAATATAGCTTCCCAGATGATTTCGCTTGTTCTTGGCAGCATATGGACGACGGCTATCTTTCTTCATACGGCCTGAACTCTGCATACTGTCATCTTTCATTTGACTATAAACATTACATATCCACGGATTCCCACCATTTATGTTCTGTCTTCTGAAAACGGAAGAGGGGATCCACTGTGTTATCTCTTTCGTCTTTCAGCCGATGGGGTGGCCAGGTGGACTGAATGGTTACTGGTCGATAGGATGATGTCGGGAATATAAATAGACTTCTCTATCTCACTGAGAGAACCTGAACTCATCTGAATCTATGTGTTATGTGAGGCACTGCCGGTACATTGCGGCGGCAGCTCCGACGAGAGCAGCGGCCGGAAGGAGTAGTATCTTCTTTCCGATTCTTGCTGGGAATGGGGAACGACACTTCTTTACATACAGATAATTACCCACACAACACCACAAGAGCTTTGTCGTGAGAAAGGCAGGGTTTGCAAGTGAGAGATAAGCCTGGAAATGAATGTGCCCAATAATAATAAAGGCTTGGTATGAGTGTGGATAGTGAGTCTTATATGCAAAAAGTTCCTAGGGTCAAACGACAAGACTTCGTCTAGCTGAAGGCCTAGTCTAGGAAAGACGCCGCCAATCCAGGACCTCTTGTCAGGTCAGGCCAATTCAATCAGGGCTCTTGATTAATACTATTATGTATATATTTTGTTATGGCAACTGATGTGCTGAGACCATTAGGAGTCTCCATGTCGGCTGTACCAGAAGTTTAGGCTGGAGACTCTCACAAATGTTTGTCCTTTCCAGGGTCCTTCTTTTGGAAGTAAGAACAGAGCTGAAGGTCTCGACAGGGCTACTATCCAGGACAGTTATGTTTTAACCGAGTCCTTATCAAGTTTTGGGCCATACCAGGCCAAGGGTATGATCTCTACAAGATAGAGCCGACGCTGGCCCGAAAGAATGACCATCAGCCTTTTCCAACACCTCGCCAGTCATCTCGATACGCTAGGATCGAGTCAGTTTGTATTCTGGACTGGACCCTGCCTAAATATCAGACCCACCCATCCTTGTCTGAGACAGTGAAGGATACCTACCCAATTCCCGCTCAGGAACTATTTCCCATTGTAGGAACTTTTACTTAGCATTGTGACCAGGGATCACAGGACATTTTCCCACGAACATTATTCTGGTTCCACGGAGGCCTGTTGTTAGTCCAACGTACCGGGAAGGAAAGCACGGAGGACTTATGATTCGGTGAGCGGTATGTGGACAGAACGGACCTTGACTACAGCTTGGTCTATGATGTAAAGCCATGAGGCTCTGTGTCTGAACTGAACTCTGTGTCCGGTTTTGTCTATAGTGAACCATCTGTTTTAACTGCCTTGATGTTTTCCTGTGCTGTTCTTTATTAGGTTATTAAAAAATACGTTATATTTTACTCAGTCGATCGCCATGTTATCTATGCGTCAGCCAGAAAGACACGTCGGGGAATAGGTCCCGAGGTCGAAAGAGAGAGTGACAGTGAGTCCGGGGAACGGAGGAGGGTTGGCAAGCAAAGACCTATCCCAGCCAGGGCGAAAGAATAATTTTGAAACATTGTGACATAGTTATTTGGGACCCTCCACGTAGCTTGTTACAATTTCTGGGGGTTCATCGCGGGATATTTGAAATACTGGTGGAGTTCTGGCTGATATAGTGATAGGGGACAGATAATCTTGTCTACTATCAATAGGTTCTGCCTACCGTGCCTGGCTATTTCTATACTCTTCCTGACACAGACTGACCGATATACGACGTGTTGTGGTCATGTAATATATCCAGTTGTGTACTTGAGATATAAATTTAATATACAATTACCTATTCACTTACCCTCTGAGTTTAAGATGGCATCAGCTAAATTTAATGTTGCTGAAGTACAGGCTACAGGGCGTGAGATGGGCTATGATGGTGCGGAGTTACAGAAATATGTGCAAGAAGTGGAATGAGACTTCAGACAAGCTGTGCGCGAAGCTAAGAAAATTGAGGCTGAGGCTAGGAAGATGGAGGCAGAGCAGGCAGTCAGAGACCATGAGTTCCGTATGAGGGAGTTGGAGATGAAAGCTCAAACTGCCAAGGAAAGCGAGGGTGCAGTTGGAGGCGCAGTTCTCCCTGACTCAACAACTTCTAGTGGCGGTCCATACCAGGCAATGAAGTTCCCATTGCTCCCGTTCGATGAACACAAAGATAAGATCGACCAGTATCTTCACAGATTTCAGTCGGTGGCTTTGGCTATAGGATTGGAACGTGGGAAGTGGAATTTGAAACTCTCACAGGGCCTGAGGGGGGCAGCGTACGAGGTCTACTCAAGGTTGCCACCTGGTATGGAGAATAACTATGAAGCCCTGGAAAAAGCATTATTGAAAAGGTTCCAGATGACAGCCCATACATACCGACAGCAGTTCAGAAAGTCGAAGAGAGAGCCAGGGGAGATGTTCGCAGCCTACAGTGTTAGACTGAAGTCTTACCTTTTGAAGTGGATGTCATTAGCTGGATTTGCTAACGACTATGAAAGTTTAGAAGAATTAGTGGTCGTGGACCAAATGAATAGGATGATGCCTAAGCCATTGCAAACCTTCTTGCTTGAAAATGGGGCAGAAAGGTTAGACGTAGTCAACACATTAGCGGAAAGGTATGTGCTAGCTCATGGGGATAATGGGGAACTGTCACAACCCAATCCCCGATCACCAGACACATGGTCTGGAAAGAAGAAGAACCCTAAAACAGCCCACACCAAGAAGGAGGATCCTTTCGATAAAGTTCTAATTAAGAAACCCTCTGGTAAGAGTCCACCTGGATCTCCTAAAAGAAAGTGGAGTGAAAAGTGGTGCGCCTACTGCAAATCTCCCACACACAATACGACCGATTTCCGGCGCAAACAGAAAGGCACTCTCACTATGCTGCCTGTCTTGTAGAAACCGGGGAAGGGTCTAACAGGGAGGTAGAAGAGAGGGGTATTGAGAACAAAGATTCAGAGAAACCACCAGTAGTAGAGACGATACTTATGAACGGACAACCAGTCGAGTGTCTCTATGACACCGGTCTGCAGTTCGAGGCCGTAATTTCATCACATTTAGTGAGCCCAGAGCAGCTAACCGGGGAGTCTATTGAGATTCAAACGGCGACCAAGAGTGCGGTAGCGATGTCTCTTCCGATTGCGAAGGTGGACATCAAATCGAAATATGTTACCGGCACTATACAGGCAGCCGTTCTGCTCGATCCAATCTTCCCAATGATCTTGGGTTGTCGCTACGTCTTTCTAGGGATCCCAACAGAACCCATGTACGTAGGGGCAATGCAAACCAGAACTCAATCGGGAGATGAGCAGACGCCGGCCTTGATCGTGAATCCCTTGCCTGGGGAGTTACGAGCTGCTCAAAGCCAGAATGCTACTTTGCAACCTTGCTTCAACCAGTTGCCAAAAAGTTCTGACCCACCAAGACGGGGTCAATATTATATGAAGAATCGGTTACTGTATCGGAGAGCCGGTGTGGAGGAACGCCAGCATGACAGCTGGTAGTTCCTAAGGCCTATCGGGAACAGCTTCTTCATATGGGACACACCATTTCATTCAGTGGACATATGGGTGTCGGGGCAACACTCCAGCGCATTTCCTGCCATTACTACTGGACTGGGATGACTGGAGACGTGCATCGGTACGTCAAGTCGTGCCCAGAGTGCCAGCGTGTGGCACCAAAACACTGGACGGCTCCGGTAATCTTGGGCGACATGCCCATTATGAACTCTCCTTTCGAGAGAGTTGCCATCGATCTTGTTGGTCCTCTTCCTCGGACTAGGAAGAGGAATATGTACATTCTTACGATGGTGGATTGCTGTTCCATGTGGGGTGTCAGCAACTTGCTTGCGACAGGTCTTTCAGGACTCCCCTACTTTTGCACCACACGAAATAACAACTCGTGTCATTTGCAAAAGGAATGCAATTTATTTAGAGCTGGTCATTTATAAGCTCTGCGAGCGGCATGCTTCATTGACATTAAACAACATGGATGTAATGAAGTGGTGAGAAATGATACTAGTAATCACAATCTAAATCTAAAGCCTAATATTAACTATTATCTAGAAACTTATAGCATTTGTCAAGAACACGTCTACTCTCTAATCGTCTCCAGTCCGGTCTGTCCTCACGCTACACATTGCGTGGTCAAGCACGGACGCTGTATCCTCCGTGCATTAGCGAGTCTTGCGTGTATAGCGTCCCCAGCACGCTGGCTCGTGAACTTGAGTAACCGGGTACTCCACGGTTACTCGTAAGGCCAAGCTTCCCAATGGCTTGGGGAAGCCCTCGCTCAACTGTCCTTAGTGCTCCTCTTGGTTGACACAAATGTGTCCCCTTGTGAAGCTATTTATAGCGCTGGTGTCTCTCCTGTCTGGTGTCTCCCTACTAGACTTGTCTTATCTCTTATTAACTCTCTAAACACTTATTGGAGATTCTGACAGGCTCCCCTCCCCTCTGTGAAGTGTTACAACCCTTTAACTCATGTTTGTAACACGTATGGTCACAAAGAAAAATTGGCTGTCCAATTTTGTCAAAGATCCAACAAGTTGTAAATCTCTCGTTTGGGGATAGAACAACTCTCTTCTTCCCTTACTCACACTGTTCTATTTCTTCACTCGGCTAATTGAGTAGCCCTTGTATCAGTATAGTTGGTTCTATAGATATCTTTGGGAATTGTTTTGAACCGGATCCGTTGTCTTATGACTTATGTCCTGACTTCCGTCTAATGACCCTCTGTCTTCTGACTTCCGTCTATTGACTTATGTCTTGACCTGTCCTCATATTGCCCGAAATGACAACACAAATACAAGTTGACTCTGTTATGAGTGCAACACATGAGCATAAAATGTTCATGTTCCCATTAATATCACCTCCAAGTCGTATACATACAGTTCTACTCTTCACCTTCTCGCTAACGCTCGTGAAAAGATATTTTCAATGTTACATTAAGGTTTTTAAGAAGTTATTGTGTCCCCTGAATTTAAGTTGTTGTTCTTTGAAACAAATGGTGTGTGCAACTTTTATGTGTTTGTTTTCCTGTTTGTTTGCGTGTTTTCTAATAAACTACAGTGTACTTAACTTGTTAACCTGTGTATGTATTACTATATTAAATGTGTGTATTCCTTCGAGCGCCGTAAATCGGTTTATTGTGGTTACAAATGTTTGTTATTCTTATTTATGACCACAACTCCGCTTCAAGATGCTCAAAGTATATTCCCTATCTAATCTACTAAAGTATGGCAGCAACACACATAAAAACTCGACAACACATTGGTTACACAGATTGACACAGACAAGTCACAACAAGACGTGAACAACAAAATTTGCCGCTACCTTTCTCTCTCTCTCTCTCTCTCTCTCTTTCTTTCAATGTTTACTAATTTCCACATTCTCTCTTCTCATTTATACATCTTTCATCCACTTTCATACTCTCGCTTTGCTAAAACATTCACTCGTCATTAAAATATGGTTCATAGCATCAAATAAATGAACATTACATATTTACAATAAATGATTGGCTGAATTATAGAAGTATTCACGCCAAATGACTGTGCGGTTTGTTTGCACATGTCATGTCTATACAAAATATACAAGGATGTGAGGATGGTTTGTCACCGATCCTGTAATACTAACTAATATAATTTGGTGTGCTGTTCTAAATTATCCTAAGGGAAATAATCTAACTAATTAATTTCATTTAAGAGAATTGAGTTAACTACCTTAAAGTGTTATTGGTAAATGAAATGATGTTAATTCCTAAATGGTTGGGTTAGTTTAGAAATGATATTTCACATAAATGAATTTATAAATGATTATGATTATGCGTTGATAAACTAATGTAATATCTAACAATTGTATTCCTACTATTGGTGTTACATTAAATGGGTTATTAACTAAATGATGGTGATTTCTAACTACCACATGACGTAAATGAAGTTATATATGCATTTGAACATTTTGCAATTCAATTATTCATAGAAAAATGAAGTTATGTGTACTGTTTATAAAACAATTATATATATATATATATATATATATATATATATATATATATATATATATATATATATATATATATATATATATATATATATATATATATATCACAGTTACATTTCTATATCTAATTACACTAACTGATGTCCTTCTTTCAGGTGTGAAGATGGAGCAATGTTCATTGCAGACTATTCTTATAACATAGTTCATTACGCCAAAGTCTTCTATGCTCTCCTACATGGATAGTGTATAAATATAGTTCCCTACTAACTTATGCAGGTTCACAGCTAACACTTCAACGTTAATATAGCTTATGTGTGTGTCAGCGCTGCAGACATATTGCTTATGCGTCTGTTCGTTTCACTCTTAATGGCACTGTTACTTTTACACAGTTTACATGTTTGGCGATGATAACGCACTTACAGTGTAACTTATTCACTACATACGGCACTGATTTACTTAACATTTACAGTGTCACTGTTTCTGGTGATCTCTGGTCGATCTCTTCCTGCAAATCAGGTATTTCAATGGTTGACGGTCGACTCAAAGTGTCTGCCAAAGAGTTCAATCTCCCCTTTAAATGCTGGATGGTAAATGCATAGTTCTGCAGACTCAAAGCCCATCTGTAGACCCTGTTGTTCTGGGGAATGCCAGACTGCATCACAGACAACGGAGAATTGTCGGTTTCGATCACAAACTGTGCTCCTGCCAAAAATCTATGAAATTTCTTAACACAATAGATTAAGCTGAGGCCCTCCAATTCTGATGCTGAGTATCTGGATTCAGCAGGGCTAATCTTCCGACTTACGTACATTACTGGGTGGAACTTCCCTTCGTAGAACTGTCCTAGTACCCCAGATATGGAGATAGCACTCGCATCTGTACGTAAAAAATAGGTAAGGTTTTGATTAGGCAAACGAAGGATAGGTGGAACGCTAAATAGGTTTTTCAGTTTTGATAACACGCTAATTAATCCTGCATCTTGTACAGATAATTTAGCCGAAGCTTTCAAGATGTTAGAAAAAACACTGGTGATTTCCGCCAGATTTGGAATAAATGTACTATAGTAATTTACAAGACCCAGTAAACTTCGGACCTGTTTCTTGGTTGTTGGCATAGTCAAGTTTAGAATCTTGGTCACGATTCTTTCATCTGTTCTTAATTGGCCCCTGCAGATGGTATGACCTAGGAAGTCAATCTGTTCCATGCCCAACTCTACTTTAGTAGGCTTGACTGTAAGCCCGAATACTCGCAACCTGTCGAACACTTGTCGTAGTTTCTGTAGATGTGATGTCCAGTCTTCCGTATGAATACATATGTCATCTATATATGTAGAAATATTGGTCATCCCATGGAGAAGATCCCTAGTTAGACGGACGAAATTTGCTGGAGCGTTACGAAGGCCAAAAGGAAGAAAGCGCCACTCATATAGACCTAAAGGAGTGGAGAAAGCTGTTAAAGGAATAGAATTTAATTGCATCGGGACTTGCCAATAACCTTTCGTGAGGTCAAGCTTGCTAAATATGCGAGATGTAGCCATGTCCAAGATCAAATCCTCGCATGCTGGGATTGGTTCAGCATCAATTTTGGTTATTTTGTTTAAACGGCGATAATCGACGCAGAGTCGAATAGTTGAGTCCTTTTTGGCGACAATGACGATAGGGAAAGAATACTCTGACTGAGATTTCTGAATAATTCCACTCGACTCAAGAGATAGTAATTCTTTGTCGAGATTCGACCTATAGTTTAGAGGGATGGAATACGGTCGACACTTGATTGGGGTGTTGTCAGTCAGAATAATAGAATGTTCTATTCTGTCTGTCTTTCCTGGGATGTCGGAGAAAATGTCTCTGTATTCCGTCACTAACTCTATCATCTGTCGTCGTTGATCGTCTGTAAGTTTGGTTTCTATCTTTATGCTGTCAATGGTCCCAGTCGTGTCTACAGTAGGGACTGGTAATTCCATCTCGTCTTCATCTGTCTCGTTCGTTCAGTACTGTTGTGGTACTAGCTGCGTGTGCTGTTACCTGGCTAAGTGTGTTTGCGATGTCGCTGCCGTGTGTCGCCCTACCTAGTGTAGTTGTGTTGTGTACGTTTGTCGTCCGATTACTTGGTGTTGGTGCATCTTGTTTGTCTGTCTGTAGTTCTTGTCGTGGGAAGTATGGTTTCAGCATGTTGATATGAAATATCTTTAATTTTCCTTTTATCGATATTTCATAATCGACATCTGATATTTTACGTTCAACGTTGAATGGCCCTTGCCAAGATGTTAGTAACAAATTACGTTTATCAGGTAGTAGAAGCAAAACCTTCTGATTTGGTTCAAGGTGTATAGTTTTAGCACCCTTATTTGCATAGTCGTGGTTTCCTTTGCTCGACACCTGATTTAGGGGTCCAGCAATATCGACCGCTACACTCTCATATGGTCTAGATGCTAATAATGACCGTTGAACTTCGGCCGTCGCATGCTTTCCCTTTCGTACAAGATGTTGACAAATAGTACATGAATGACAGAAAAATTTCATATCAGTACAGAATTTAGGCCAGTAGAAGTGTGACAAAATTCTGGCTCTCGTTTTGTCATAGGCCAAATGTCCAGCAAACGGTGACTCATGTGCGATCTTTAGCACATTTTGTCGGTATGTTACAGGTAACACCGTCTGCTGAATTTCATGGTTATTATTTGTGTAATAACGCATGAGAATTCCGTTATGTTTTCTAAAATACCAAGATGCATTTTTAGTCACTTTCGCTCGCTCACCTAACAATTTAAAATAAGGTGCGATAGTTTGGTCGGTGCTTTGTGCCTCGATAATTTTCTGTCGAGTAGTGTTGGTATCGGCACCGCTGGGTGTTAATAGCTGTAGCATTTCATTTTGTAAGTCAGTATAGTGTGTTTGTGTATGTGACCTTGTTACAGCATTAGCCATGTTTGTATGTTTCCAGGCTCTTATGTCGTCGTCTGTACATTGTTTCAGTGAATCTAGGCAGCCTAAAATGAGATCCGTGCATGGATCTTGCAGGATTGCGCAAGTAAATGTGCCGGTAAGGAACGGGGTATTGATATGCGCTTTTGCCAGTGGGTATTTCTCAATGGTTCCAGAGAAAGTACGGCATTTTACAAATTCACCCGTGTAATCTTGTGGTCTAACAAGTTCTTTCCTTAAACCAAGTAGAGTGCTCCCGCTATCAATTAAACATTGGCATGGTTGATCATTGACCAGTGCATCGTAGAACTTCAGTTTACCTCTGGAGGCACTAGCTGCGTTAGCATCTTCATTGGAACATGGTATTACGTGCCCACATTTCAATTTACCATCCGCATGAAACTGGTGACATGTCACATTTCTTAAAGTCTAATATGTCTGTTACCACTGCCACACTCTCACATTCACTCGCTGGTAACACATTTACAAGTTCTGAATCAATGTCACTCTCATCGTATGATGACGTATCGATGAGTGCAGCATTATTTGCCTTCATTCGTTGCCTACCAAGACACTTACTACTATAGTGGCCATAGCTGGAACAAAAGTAACATTTAACAGCACGTTTAAATGACGTTCTTCTGCTTTCTTGCTTCTTTAACACTGCTTCTAAGTGTGAGGGATATGCGGTTTTTTTTATCATACATCGAGTAGCTAGGATGAAACATACTACAATATCCACATCGCGGTGGTTTCTGGTATGATTTGTCTTTCTTACGATAATCTTTCTGATTGTAAGATCTATCTGGTACTTTGTTTGCAAAAGCAGTGATTTCTGTATCATGTGTTGTAGATTTAAATATGTCCCGATTAGACGAAAAATATGCCGACCCCCGTTTTTCTAATTGCTGAATGGATTCAATATCTGACTGTTGGAGAAACTTCGCAAAAGGGGTAGGAACGGTAGATATCACCTTGTCCATTACCATAAGATCTTCTAATTTTTCATAGTTGTTACCCACTTTCGCCGCCCTAGTCCATTTTTTAAATGTGCTTTGCACGTTAGAGATGTAATCTAAGAAGGTTTCAGTTGCTTTTGGCTTAATTTGGGAGAACTGAATTTGGTACCCAGTGGCGTCTAAAAGAAAGTGTTGCATGATCCTATCGTGAATGTACTGATAATTGTTCAGAACTTTCTGATACCAATAGCCTGTTGACGTTGGTTTAGGGACTTCTGACACCAATTGGGGTCCTGCCTGTCAGCAACTTGCTTGCGACAGGTCTTTCAGGACTCCCCTACTTTTGCACCGCACGAAATAACAACTCGTGTCATTTGCAAAAGGAATGCAATTTATTTAGAGCTGGTCATTTATAAGCTCTGCGAGCGGAATGCTTCATTGACATTAAACAACATGGATGTAATGAAGTGGTGAGAAATGATACTAGTAATCACAATCTACATCTAAAGCCTAATATTAACTATTGTCTAGAAACTTATAGCATTTGTCAAGAACACGTCTACTCTCTAATCGTCTCCAGTCCGGTCTGTCCTCACGCTACACATTGCGTGGTCAAGCACGGACGCTTTATCCTCCGTGCATTAGCGAGTCTTGCGTGTATAGCGTCCCCAGCACGCTGGCTCGTGAACTTGAGTAACCGGGTACTCCACGGTTACTAGTACGGCCAAGCTTCCCAATGGCTTGGGGAAGCCCTCGCTCAACTGTCCTTAGTGCTCCCTTGGTTGACACAAATGTGTCCCCTTGTGAAGCTATTTATAGCGCTGGTGTCTCTCCTGTCTGGTGTCTCCCTACTAGAATTGTCTTAACTCTTATTAACTCTCTAAACACTTATTGGAGATTCTGACATGGGGTGAGGCGATACCGTTGGCCACAATCGACTCTAAGCGAGTGGCTGATGCACTGATGGAGACCTTTACTCGGTTGGGATTTCCAAACCAGATCCTAACGGACAATGGGTCTCAGTTCTGTGGTAAGCTGATGGAGGAAGTCTTTTGTATCTTCCAGACTAACCACATTCACACAAGCCCGTACCACCCTCAGTCGAATGGGCAAGTAGAGAGGTTTAATAGTACCTTGATGACCATGCTTCGGAAGCTGGCTCAAGAGAAACCAGACAGTTGGGATGAGTATATCCCAGCCGCCTTGTTCGCCTATCGGGAGGTTTCCCATGGGTCGACCGGGTTGCCACCAGCCACTCTATTATTCGGGAGACCAATCAAGGGTCCCTTAGAAGCCCTATTGAGATGTTGGACAGAGGAGGAAACTTCCGAAGAAGTGGTATCCTCATATAAATACGTCGAAGAGTTAAAGAAGAAACTACAGACGGGTTGGGCTTTGGCAGCTCAGAATCTGAGGGCGGCCAGAAAGAGACACGCGTCCTACTACAATAAAATGACGAAAGATAGGTCTCTTAAAGTGGGGGATCGGGTTCTGTTGTTGCTTCCAGTAGGTTCCAATAAACTCGAGATTGGTTGGCAGGGGCCTTTCCCGGTGGAAAGGGTTGTGTCCCGCACCAACTATGCCATTCGGATCAGGGGGAAATCCAAAATATTCCCCATTAACCTCCTCAAAAAGTATGAAGAACGATCTGATGGTACTTCTCTCCCATATGGCGGTCGCGATGGAAACTGAATCGGGCGAAGACGCGGATAGGGAGAACCCTTTACACCCTGGGGAAACCTATAGGGATGTACATATAAATCCTGATCTGTCGGCTGAAGAAACAGACCGGGTCATTCGTTTGTTGGAGTCCCATCAGCAGATTCTTACCGATCGGCCAGGGCGGACAGGGTTGGTCGAGTTTGATATGACTCTGACTACCCAAGACCCCGTTCACCAAAAAATATATCCAGTGACTTTTCGAAAGAGAAGGCCCTGGAAGCCGAAATCCAGAAGTTTCTGGACGATGACATCATCACTCCTTCGACTTCTCCTTATAAAGCCGGGGTTGTCTTGTTGAGGAAGCCCAGTGGGGAGCACCGCCTATGTATTGATTACAGGCATTTAAACATTTGACCGACATTCCAAGTTGAACCGTTACCGAACACAAATCAACTGTTTGCCAGACTAAATAAGGCAAAGTACTTTTCGAAAATTGATCTAAGTCGGGGATATTATCAGATCCCTGTGAAGCCCGAGGTTCGTCCCTTGCTCGCCTTCAGTACTCCGAGCGGGCATTACGAATTCAAGGTGATGCCATTTGGGCTGAGCAATGATGTGTGTTCATCCGCATGATGAGAATGTTATTAGAGCCTTTAAAGGATCCCTCTGTGGTCTCATTTATGGATGATATTCTCATCGCGTCTGACAATCTGAGGGATCACCTGAAGTCATTGGGACAGATCTTCACAAGGTTAAAAGAGGAAGGGTTAACCGCCCGTCCAGCCAAATGCATGATTGGCTATCAATCCTTGGAATTTCTGGGACATACTATTACCCCAGGGGGACTGGTACCGGAAGAAAAGAATATTGAGAAGGTCAGACTCGCACCCCGTCCTAAATCCAAAAAGGATGTTAGGTCTTTCTTGTCTCTGTGTGGGTTTTACCAGAAATTTATTCAGAAGTTCAACGAAATTGGGGCGCCGTTAACCGAAACCCTGAAGAAAGGATCACTAGATCCTATAGTCTGGACCCCGAGCTGTGAAGAAGCTTATGGGAAGCTGAAACAGGCTTTGGTGGATAGGCCAGTCCTGCAACTCTCAAATTTGGAGAAAACGTTTGTTCTAAGAACCGACGCGAGTAACATAGGGATTGGGGCAACTCTGTTGCAGGAAGGGTGAGATGATCCTTCGGTGCTATGTCCGGTGGCGTATGCCAGTAGAAAACTGATACCCGCGGAACGGAATTACTCCACCGTCGAACGGGAATGTCTGACTCTAGTGTGGGCGGTACAGAAATTTCAACCTTATCTGTATGGAGTACCGTTCAAAGTGCAGTCCGACCATCAACCTCTGACGTTTTTGGCAACTTCTAAGAAACTGAACGCGAGGTTAATGAGATGGTCATTGCTCCTACAACCGTATCAGTTCACGGTCGAATACATCCCCGGAAGGGAGAATGTGGGAGCGGATTTTCTATCACGGCATCCTATGGTTGAATGTGAGGGTGGGGCCATTCGAACAGAACCTCTGGCAGTAGAAAGTTCGTAGGGTTCGACTTTCTTAAGATGGGGCCTATGTGACAAAACGCCAGTGGCCCATGTCCTCATGCCTTCTTTGGGTTTGGGTAAACAGGGGGAAACAGCTTTCGGGAACCCTCAGTTCTCTTATTCGATCAATCACCATGGAAGATAGTTCTCTGGGATACTTTAATAACACGATCTTTTTAATAGAACGATTAGATATATGTCTTGTCTTGGGGGAAAACCCGACAGGGCACCTTGCACCAAATACGCACTAATGTAAATTGTTAGGCCATCAATGTCGGTTTAATCACCTACCATATGTAGACTGCCTCATGTCTATTTGACACTTCAAAGAGTGCGACAGATGAAGCGCAGCATGCTACTGGCTAATTGAAAGGTAACAATGGAGTTTATTTAATATTGCTAGACCTTGGTCTATAAAGCTAACTGGTTGTCTCGACTAGTGAGACGAATTGGCGAAACGGCGGTCTTGCCATATTGGGAGTGGGTTGACCGTTGGCCAATCTAGCTAAGCGTCTTCTTCTTGGCATTGCCTGGGAACGAATCTGAGCAATATAGCTTCCCAGATGATTTCGCTTGTTCTTGGCAGCAGATGGGCGACGGCTATCTTTCTTCATACGGCCTGAACTCTGCATACTGTCATCTTTCATTTGACTATAAACATTACATATCCACGGATTCCCACCATTTATGTTCTGTCTTCTGAAAACGGAAGAGGGGATCCACTGTGTTATCTCTTTCGTCTTTCAGCCGATGGGGTGGCCAGGTGGACTGAATGGTTACTGGTCGATAGGATGATGTCGGGGGTATAAATGGACTTCTCTATCTCACTGAGAGAACCTGAACTCATCTGAATCTACGTGTTATGTGAGGCACTGCCGGTACATTGCGGGGGGACGACGAGAGCAGCGGCCGGAAGGAGTAGTATCTTCTTTCCGATTCTTGCTGGGAATGGGGAACGACACTTCTTTACATACAGATAATTACCCACACAACACCACAAGAGCTTTGTCGTGAGAAAGGCAGGGTTTGCAAGTGAGAGGGAAGCCTGGAAATGAATGTGCCCAATAATAATAAAAGCTTGGTATGAGTGTGGAGAGTGAGTCTTATATGCAAAAAGTTCCTAGGGTCAAACGACAAGACTTCGTCAAGCTGAAGGCCTAGTCTAGGAAAGACGCCGCCAATCCAGGACCTCTTGTCAGGTCAGGCCAATTCAATCAGGGCTCTTGATTAATACTATTATGTATATATTTTGTTATGGCAACTGATGTGCTGAGACCATTAGGAGTCTCCATGTCGATAGATTACATCCTGATTAGCAAAAGGTTTCGAAATGCGTTAACAGTCTGTGACATGTTTGATTGAGTTGCCAGAGGACCTAGTTTGTAGTGTTCTCTGGAGATATATCTTGAATAATAAATAACAAGATAAAGGATATGATTTAGCACGTTTTGTCTAGAGGTCACTCAAATGAGCTAATCATTCCCGCAATAGCCTTTTTGGAGAACATTTTTCTTTGGCTCAAACCCCCACTGTGAGACCACTATGTATCTACACAGAAATTTATAAAAGAAGTAAAAGGTTCCCTTAAGGCCAGAAAAGATCTGAACTATTAGCGCCTGGACAACTGAGGATCCCTCTCACTCAACATAATGTTGCCAGTGTGCTGTTCGTCCGTCACCTAGATCTCTTCTTTCTTTATTTTGTCAGTATGACCTATATCAGTTCAAGTAGTCCTTCAATTTTTGCAGACAAACAAACTTCAACAATAACTGTACATTACATCTGTTGGACAGGACATCTACATGACAGTTTCTTGACAAAAGTGGAACATACATTCACAAGGAATTGTTTACACCACAAGTGTACAAGATAGACATCATGAGATACCTGACAACATCTATACAGGACTTTTCACAATATGTATAACCAACCACAGCACTTAAGACAGTCACCAGAGACAACACTTGACAGCAACTGTACAAGAAATTCACTGGGGACATGTACTTGAAACACTGGTCCATTGAATACACAATTTATTGAGTTGATGGTAAGTAGAGTGGTGACCATTGCCTCATCTCCTGTCATGTCAACATTTCAATTATTGCATAGAAAATGCATAAAATATGTCACACATGCAGGTTGATAAACAAGATACAACACTTCTTATTTACTCCACCACCCAACAACTACTCCACTCCTCCTCTCCAATTACCACTACATAATTGACTTTTATCCTTTCCTCTACTGTTACTGAGGGAAAAGCCAGGTAAGCCATAACCTGGGGCAAGCATAGGGACATTCTGCTCCACTGGTCTGTTTAATCCTTTTAGCACCTATGATGGGTGTTGGACAAGCTCAGGTTGCAGTTCTCCCCATGATGATTTTCCAAGTCTGACTAATTATCCCCTACTGTCACAGTTTGAAGAAAAGCTACAGCCTTGTCTTCCACTGGTGAGTTGACTGTTTATGAAGTTGAGACTTAGGATGTTGTTCTCCTTTTCCTGTAGAGGAAGATCTAAGATACAAACATGTCCCAGTCTTCTTCCTTCTCCTCAGTCTATCTCACGTACGCTGACTGTTCATGAAGTTGACACTTAGGAATTTGTTCTACTTTTCCTGTAGAGGAAGATCTAAGATACAAACATGTCCCAGCGTTCTTCCTTCTCAGTCTATCTCAAGTCTTCATTCTGAAAACACTAGTGTGAGCACCAGGCTGGAGATTAACTAAGATAAGTCCTAGCTAAACAATCCATTGCACCAGTCATTTCACAAGTTGTCTTGAATGGGGTTAACAACCAGACTTGTTGTTTTCATTCTCAGATGATTCTGATAATTATGATCACTGGTAGTCCTCAGAACTATTTTTCTCCCTTATTTATATCCAGCTGTTTGAGAGCTGAGCTGAAAGTCTCTAGGAAATTCCCATATTGTGGGTTCTAGAAGATTTCACTTGTAGAGAGTTGGTTCTGGATTCTGGGACCACTGGTTAGTTTTCCCAGATGATATATGGATGCCTCTCCTCCATCCTCCTGTTCTCTGTTGTCCAGAGAACAATATATTATTGAATCTTTACGGGCATTGTTGGGTCATCACATCACTCTAGCGACCGCTCCTGGTGAGATCCCCGCTCAAACTAATTAGATTTTAAAATATGGCCCAGGAATAGCGTGGGCTCATTACTTATGAACCAATCAAAAGACAAGTGCATACCGCCGCCTCCCCCAACTCGTTCTGGAACCTACGATCTAAGAATAGCCCGTATATTTGGGATGGTCCCCGTTAAGACTTAAAGTATCCTCATGAAATGTGTCGGACTGGAAATGGGGATTCTGTTCCATCATGCTACACAGTCGTAAAAACAGTCGTAAAGTTCCAAATGCAGACTGTTACAGTGATCATAGATTAATTACAGGCACATTGAGGGTAAAGTTAAAGAAAGTCAAGTATACAGCAGGAAACCCTAAATATGACTTGTGCAAATTGAAAACTGACAAAGAAATACAAGATAATTTTAACATAGAAGTAAAGAACAAATTTGATATATTGTCTGATCTAGAGATCCTGTTTCAAGATGTAGATGATCAATGGGAAACGATGAAGAATTCAATCAGTTGCGCAGCAGAAAAAACTATTCCAAAAGTAAAGAAAGTGGGCCGTAAGACATGGATGACTGAAGAAATTTTACAACTAATGGAAACAAGAAGACAGAACAAAAATAATCCTGCCAAATATGAAGAAATTCACAGAAAGGTGAGAACCTTATGTAAGGAAGCAAAAGAAACATGGCTTGAGAAAAATTGCAGAGAAATTGAAAAACAACACATACTCCAAGACTGCCCAAAATATAACATATCTAGGCAAACCTTCTGGCCTAGAGAGACGACAGTGGAAGATAAACTCTATGGACCATTGTGTGAACTGAAAAAAAACAGTTCAATTCATGCAAGAGACGACATTGCAGATATAGACATATTTCAAGCGAACGAAAGAAGAAGAAGAAGAAAAACAACACAACAGTAACAATGCGAAACTAATGCACAAAAGAATTCAGGAGCTTACTAATCAAAGAACACGTACATCAGCAGGCTGCCTAAAGACAAAAGATGGAAGAGTCATAATAGAAAAAGATCAGATATTACATGAATGGTCAGATTACGTGAAAAACCGTTATGACGATAACAGAGACGAACAGTATGATGTTCAAAATAATAATGATGGACCTGCAATTTTGAAGATGGAGGTTCAGAATGCTCTTAACCATATGAAATCTGGCAAGACCCCCGGTTCAGACAGCGTCACAACAGAAATGATTAATGCTTTAGAAGAATATGGAATAGATCAAGTTACCAGTCTGCTTAATACAATATATGATACTGGAAATATACCTCAGGAGTTATGTAATTCTATATTTATTGCAATCCCAAAGAAATCAGGAGCCTTGGAATGTGATCAACATCGAACAATTAGTATAATGAGTCACATCACGAAGATTTTGCTAAGAATTATCATGCAAAGAGTTAGGAGGAAAATACAACCTGAAATAGGAGAACAATGTGGGTTTGTGGAAGGCAAGGGTACAGTAAATGCTGTGTATATACTGAGAAACATAATCGAACGTTCTATAGAAGTAAACAAAGATCTACACCTTTGCTTTATTGACTACACAAAGGCTTTTGATAAAGTGAGACATGTCAACATGATAAGGATGCTTGAAGATCTACAAATTGATGGAAAAGATCTTAGACTTGTAAAAAACATATATTGGAAACAACAAGCTGCCATAAGAGTTGATAATGAAGTAAGCCAATATCAGCCTATTAAAAGGGGTGTGAGACAGGGATGTGTAATGTCTCCAGATCTGTTTTCCCTGTACAGTGAAAGTATTTTCAGAAATATTGAAGATATGGAAGGAATCAACATTGGGGGACGATGCATCAATAACATTAGATATGCAGATGATACAGTCTTGATTGCAGACAATGAACAGGACCTGCAAAATTTAGTAGATGCGATTGTTACACACAGTGAACAACTAGGGTTAGAATTAAATTGTAAAAAGACACAGATTATGGTCGTCACTAGGAAGGACGAAATACCACAATGTAATATACAAGTAAATGGGAATATTCTTCAACAAGTGAGCAGGTACAATTATCTCGGAACAGTAATAACATCTGATGGGAGATGCCTTGAAGAGATTAGAACAAGAATCGCCATGGCAAAAGTAGCCTTTAGCAAGATGAAAAACATATTGACCAATAAAAAGATGTCAATTGAAACGAGAAAAAGAGTGTTGAGATGCTACATTGAACCTGTACTTTTGTATAGGATGTGAAGCGTGGACAATGAGCAGTCAGGCTGAAAAACATCTGATGGCTGTAGAGATGTGGTTTCTGAGGAAAATGCAAAGAATACCATGGACAGCCAGAAAGACCAATGAACAAGTCCTTCAAGAAACAAATGAAGATCGTAAATTGATTAGAGAAATTAGACGTAGACAGTCAAAATTTTTTGGGCATGTTATGAGAAGAAATGGATTGGAGAATTTGGTGACAACTGATAAGATCGAGGGGAACAGACCAAGGGGAAGACCTAGAAGCAAGTACCTGGATGGCTTGGCCTTGTGGCATGGTCGAGACAGAAACACGGAGCTGATCCACGACTCTGGTGATCGAGTGAGATGGCAGAACATGACCGCCCACGCTTACCGGCATGGCACATGATGGATGGATGTCGGCTGTACCAGAATTTTAGGCTGGAGACTCTCACAAATGTTTGTCCTTTCCAGGGTCCTTCTTTTGGAAGTAAGAACAGAGCTGAAGGTCTCGACAGGGCTACTACCCAGGACAGTTATGTTTTAACCGAGTCCTTATCAAGTTTTGGGCCATACCAGGCCAAGGGTATGATCTCTACCAGATAGAGCCAACGCTGGCCCGAAAGAATGACCATCAGCCTTTTCCAACACCTCGCCAGTCATCTCGATACGCTAGGATCGAGTCAGTTTGTATTCTGGACTGGACCCTACCTAAATATCAGACCCACCCATCCTTGTCTAAGACAGTGAAGGATACCTACCCAATTCCCGCTCAGGAACTATTTCCCATTGTAGGAACTTTTACTTAGCATTGTGACCAGGGATCACAGGACATTTTCCCACGAACATTATTCTGGTTCCACGGAGGCCTGTTGTTAGTCCAACGTACCGGGAAGGAAAGCACGGAGGACTTATGATTCGGTGAGCGGTATGTGGACAGAACGGACCTTGACTACAGCTTGGTCTATGATGTAAAGTCATGAGGCTCTGTGTCTGAACTGAACTCTGTGTCCTGGTTTTGTCTATAGTGAACCATCTGTTTTAACTGCCTTGATGTTTTCCTGTGCTGTTCTTTATTAGGTTATTAAAAAATACGTTATATTTTACTCAGTCGATCGCCATGTTATCTATGCGTCAGCCAGAAAGACACGTCAGGGAATAGGTCCCGAGGTCGAAAGAGAGAGTGACAGTGAGTCCGGGGAACGGAGGAGGGTTGGCAAGCAAAGACCTATCCCAGCCAGGGCGAAAGAATAATTTTGAAACATTGTGACATAGTTATTTGGGACCCTCCACGTAGCTTGTTACATATGACAAGAATATTTTGGCCGAAATCCTGATTGACTGTCAACTATTAGTTTGTGTTGAACTAAGTGCTCTAGTGTTGTTTTGTAGATGTGCTTTTCTAGCGGTTTGGATAGGGAGGATAATATGGAAATTGGCCTATAGTTACACATGAGACGATCGTCTAATGAACCAGCTTTTAAATGAGGATACACTTTAGCGATTTTAGAGGCTGATGGGAAGTGACCTTTGGTGAGACATTGATTATATATAAAAGTTAGTGACTCGCAAATCGCCGGTGCAGCGTAGCGAAAGATCCGATTATTGATTCCATCTAGTTCTGATGAGTTGTTTTTTAAGTTACTGAGATGAGTAAATACTTCAGTGGTCGCCATTAGCGGTATGTTGGAGGGAATGTCTCCATAGCATTTGTTCTCACAAAATGATGATAATAAAGATATGTCATGAGGCGCATCTGGTATAGCAGCCTTCAGTTGATTTATGTCGGACTGAAAGAATCTACTGAATTGATCACATGTAACCTGATTTGATGGTAATGACTGTGATGATTTGTGTTTGTTTGTCAAGGTATTAATTGCTTTCCACAGGGATGTGTAATGTCTCCAGATCTTTTTTCCCTGCACAGTGAAATTTTTTTTCAGAATTATAGAAGATATGGAAGGAATCAACATTGGGGGACTATACATCAATAACATTAGATCTTCAGACGATACAGTCTTTATTGCAGACAATGAACAGGACCTGACACATTTAGTAGATGCGGTTGTTGCACACAGTGAACAACTAGGGTTAGAACTGAATATTAAGAAGACACAGATTATGGTCGTCACTGAGAAGAAGGAAATACCACAATGTGATATACGAGTAAATGGGCATATTCTTATGCAAGTGAATCGATGCAGTTATCTCAACAGTCATATCATCTGATGGGAGATGCTTTGGAGAGATTAGAACAAAAATTGCCTTTGCGAAGGTAGCCTTTTGCAAGATGAAAAACCTACTGACCAATAACAAGACATCCGTTGAAACTAGAAAAAGAGCGTTGAAGTGCTACATAGAACTTTTGTATGGATGTGAAGCGTGGACAATTAGCTGTCAAGTTGAAAAACAGCTGATGGCTGTGGAAATGTGGTTTCTGAGGAAAATGCATAGAAAACCACGGACAGACAGAAAAACCAATGAACAAGTCCTTCAAGAAACAAATGAAGATCGTAAACTGATTAGAGACATTAGACGTAGACAGTCAAAAAATTTTGGGCATGTTATGAGAAGAAATGAATTGGAAAACTTGGTGATGACTGGCAAGATCGAAGGGAAGAGACCAAGGGGAAGACCGAGAAGTAAATACCTGGATGACTTGGCCACGTGGCATGGTCGGGACAGGAACACAAAGCTGATCCACGACTCTGGTGATAGAGTGAGATGGCAGTACATGACCACCCACACTTATCGGCATGGTACATGATGGATATATCTTTAGTTCTTTAGTGTTGGTTTTATCTATTATTAAGTTCTTAAAATAGTTTTTCTTTTCCTTTCGAATAACATATTGAACTTTGTTTCTCAGACTACAGTACATGGTTAGATCTCTATTTTTATCTGCCCTGTCCCGGTCTCTCATAAGTTCAACTACCTCGTGTGATCCACGGGGGCTTAGTGTGATGTTTAACACGAACTTCCTTAAATGGAACACGCTTATTAAATACACTTAGAAAGGTCTTCAGCCAGTGGTCCAGAGCATCGTCTAGGTCAGGAAGCTGGTAAACATAGTCCAGTGACGAGTTGAGCAAGTCTTGTAAAAAAGATATCTGGATTGAAATTTTTATAATTTCTATATTTTATACCTATATTTTTGTGTTTCCGAGTTTTGGTACCTCTTTTCGACCACGTGCAGCATACTGGGTAGTGATCGCTCATTGCATTAATAAGCACAGTGCATTCTGTGATGTTGTCAGCACATGTAGTATAAATATGATCTATAAGTGTTGCAGATGATTTTCTTATTCTAGTGGCTTGTTTGACTAACTGTTGGAAGTTATATGACTCTATCATGTTTTCCCATGTTTTGTTTGATTTGTTAGTGTCTATGTTGAAGTCACATAGCAGTATTATTTCTCTCGCATTAATAAAGACTACATCCATCATAGTGGTGAATTTTTAATACCAGGTATTTCCTGCCTTGTTACAAACCTTTGAGAACAAAGTCTTAAGACACATCTTTGGGCCCATGATTGATTGATTGATTTAGGAATCGACATCACAGCATTCGGGGCATTCCCATAAGCGCTCCGTATCCATCCTCAGCAGCCAGCGAAGAGTTCCAACACCAATAGTACCAGTAGCAATTATATGTCCGTCTCGCCTTTCCTCTGAGTGTTGAGCGTCGGCCAGATCCCCTCGTCACTCCTCGCTGTCTCATTCTTGCCAGACCATGGTAATCCATTTGCTCCTCCGAGGTGTACACATGCTCCCACAAGGCCGCAACCACGTCTGCCTTGTCATGTATCAATACTCCACCAAGTTCTGCAGAGCCAGCCAATCTGTCTGCCTGTTCATTTCCCAGCACACCGGCATGCCCCGGAGAAAAGATCCAGGCGATGCTTGTCATCCGTGACCTCCGAAGCGAAGCAAGCCACTCCGCACGAAGCCAGCCCGCCCTCACCCTCGTCAGCATGCTTTCTGAGTCAGTTACAATCACGATGTGTGTGTGTGTGTGTGTGTCGTATTCTCCATCCAGCGGAGAGCTGAAGTGACTGCCTCCACCTCCATTCTGAAGCTGGATGTTGTGGTATCATATGCCAGGCTCCCGGGAAGGTTAACCCGGTCAACAAATGCCCGCAGAAGTCGGATGTGTCGGCCTAACGGCGCAAGAACGCAGCTCTGCTGTAAACAGGCACAACGCAGTCACATCCAAAAAAAAAATAAATCCGGATGAACGAAGAAGAAGAAGAAGATATGCCAGGCTCTCCTGCACCAAACGTCGACCATAAGCTTTGGCTATGAACCCCCAGCCACTTCTCTCACCTCTTGACACCGAACCATCTGTGTAAATAATCACATCACCCGAGTGAGCATTGCCCTGAATTAGTTGCTGGAGTTCCACCTCCGTGGCCTTTGCTGGCCACTCCCTGCTTAATGTGATTATAACTCTGCACAATTCTGACTGCTCCGCTGGCACTCTGACCCACTCCTCTCCACGCCTGTTCTCCAAGGGGCACACCTGTCTGATCGTATCCTCCGCCTGAGCCATCCATGATTTTCCTCTTACCAGTCGCTGACCCTTAACTGCGTCCAGCGCCTCATGCAGTGGGTGGTCTGTGTCTGCAGCTACTTTGAGCTATGCCTTCGCCTGCATCATCTCGAGTCTACCAGCAACAGTCGGCAGACCAAGGATGTAACGCATGCACACTACTGGGCCTATTAGGGATACACAAAGTGGAGAGTGGAAAAGAAGAAGCAACAAAGACATTTATGAAGTGTTTAAGTCCCCGCTAATCACTGGTATCATGAAGTCTAATAGACTGCAATGGCAGGGGCATAAAGAAAGAATGGAAGTTAAAAGGGAAACAAAACTCACTTACACTCAAGAAATAAATGACCGTAGACCCTGAGGTAGACCAAGAAGACGGTGGAGAGGTAACATACATACAGACCTACAAGCACTTTGAATCAGCGACTGGCAGGAGAAGGTCAACCAGAGCGATGAATGGAGACAGCTTGTATCTGCAGCAAAGAACCTCAATGGCTCGGAATGCTGAAGAAGAAGAAGAAGAAGAAGAAGAAGAAGAAGAAGAAGAAGAAGAAGAAAATGTTTCCTGCACTGAGGTTTCGATAAAGATAGCCAACTACTAGGGGTATGCGATTTTGAAGTTTAACCTCAAGCCATACACACTCAATCTCACAGGTTTCAAAATCTAGCCTGCGAGTTAGAAATATAAACTGCAATACCCATCTCTTGTTTCTGATAAGGATCTCTTCTAATGGCTTTAAAACCTCTGATAGCGATGCCATCATCTGAGATGTTACCATTTATTTGACTTTCTCTAACACCGAATATTTGAAAGTTTTGATTAAGTATAAGTGATAGTTCGGGCAGCTTCCCTAATAGATGGCAGATATTTAAATGCCCGATTCTGAGCCCATCATTACTGAGCCAATGTTTGTACTTATTAGACATTTTAACACTGCGTCTTATAAATATGAACATTGGCTCAGTTATATAGTTTCTTCAGATATACAGTAGAGATACATAGTATCAGATATACAGTAGAGATACATAGTATCAGATGTACAGTAGAGATACATAGTATCAGATATACAGTAGCGATACATAGTATCAGATATAAAGTAGAGATACTGAGTATCAGATATACAGTATAGAAACATAGTAAAGATACCAGTATAAGATATATAGTAGATACAGTAGGAGTTACACAGCAGAGATATACAGTAGCAAATGTACAGTAGAGATATTCAATAGGAGATATACACAGTAGGATATATACAATAGAAGATATACAGCAGAGATATACAATAGGAGATATACAGTAGGTGATATACAGTAGGTGATATACAGTAGAGATATACAGTAGGAGACATACAGTAGGTGATATACAGTAAAGATATACAGTGGGAAATATACAGTAGGAAATATACAGTAGGAGATATACAGTAAGAAATATACAGTAGAGATATACAATAGGAGATATACAGTAAGAGATATACAGTAGGAGATACACAGTAGAGATATACAGTAGGAGATATACAGTAGGAAATATACAGCATAGATATACATAAAAGATATACAGTAGAGATATGCAGTAGAAGATACACAGTAGAAGATACACATTAGAGATACACAGTAGCAGATGTGCAGTAGAGGATACACATTAGAGATATACAGTAGCAGATACACAGTAGATATGTGCAGTAGGAGATATATAGTATAGATATACAGTAGCAGACACACAATAGAGATATACAGTAGGAGATATACAGTAGAGATATAGAGTAGCAGATATACAGTAGGAGATATACAGTAGAGATATACAGTAGCAGATATACAGTAGAGATATACAGTAGGAGATACATAGTAGAGATATACAGTATCCATGCATAGTAGCAGATATAGTGAAGAGATACACAGCAAAACTATGCAGTAGATATACACAGTAAATATACACAGTAGCAGACACACAGTAAAGATACATGGTAGAGATACACAGAAGCGATGCACATTAGAGATACATGTGAGAGATACACAGTAAAGATACACAAAGAGATATATAGTAGATATATACAATAAAGATACATGTCAGAGATATATAGTAGAAATACACAGTAGAGATATATAGTAGATACACACAATACACGGTAGAGATATATATGAGATATACACAATACTCAGTAGAGACATATAGTAAAGATACACAGTAAAGAAACACATTAAAGATACACAGTAGAAATATACAGTAGAGACATATAGTAGAGATCTGTGGCACAGACAGTGGATGCAGTCAGACAATAAGTTAATGCTAATAAAGTTAAGCAGAAGACCTGTTTCCACACCTTGAGGAATACTGCTGTTTGGGTGCGGGTCCCAATGTTTTTCTAGACCAATCTGCACTGGATGGGTGATATCAATATCACATCAACCACTTCTACTTGTGAAAATATTTTCTGGTACCCATATCAGGCTGGGACGCCTGGAAGACCTGGTCAAAGTAAACGAAGATATACAATAAAGATAAAAAAGAAGATATACAATAAAGATAAGAAAAAGAAGATATACAATAAAGATAAGAAAAAGAAGATATACAATAAAGATAAGAAAAAGAAGATATACAATAAAGATAAGAAAAAGAAGATATACAATAAAGATAAGAAAAAGAAGATATACAATAAAGATAAGAAAAAGAAGATATACAATAAAGATAAGAAAAAGAAGATATACAAAGTATAGATAAACATTGGTAAACAAGCTGAGCAGCAGATAGGCAGTAGAGATACATACACTGTTTGTTTTGGTGGGCTTTGAACGCATGACCATTAGGCCCAGAGGCAGGTATACTAGCCACTGCATTACCACAGCTCCCTAAAAGTAACAAAGGTGAATATAAAATGAGGCACCTTACCACCAGGCAAGTAAAATAGAAAGTCACATGTTTTTGGAGTCAACCACTCTACATATGGTTGCAAACCGAGCAGGATATTTGTCCAGTACACTGGTTCAATTCAGCACATCGGACTGGGCTAATATTCTGCTCCGTCATAGCATAACAGAGTAGGGGCTGAGTGGTCTCGAGGTATGGTGTCCGCTTCGAGTGCTGGAGGTCCCAGGTTCAAGCCCCGGTGAGGACCAGGATTTTTTCACGTGGACTTCTAGTAACAAAATTTCTCCTGGTCTCTGGGTAGTGAGATCGGACGCCTGTGTGTAGTGTTGCGCACGTAAAAAAATCCCTTGGCAGTTGGAAATTGAAAAAAAAAAAGTAGCCCGGGCAAAATTTTTGATTTAAAAATCTACCCAAAGTATTTCAGGATCCACGCCGGTGCTACAGAGTTTATGCACTGAGCTGAGATTCTCTGGACTCAGGCTTGAGTTAGGAGTAGAATTGAGCATTTATGGGTTACACCTTTGTGCCATGATGTTGATCCTTTGACTAAACTAAACTAAACAAACATAACAGAGTAAAAAATAGAGACAGAAAAAACTTTAATCAAATACTGATTCATTAAACTCTATATACAAATTCATCTTTAACAAATTATCAAGCTCAACATAGTCCCTTCGCAGATACTGTGGTAGGGGTAAACAGGTGTTAGGCATAACACTTCACATATTCTAGACCATAACATAATAAAAAGTTTTGGCTAGTGACCTTCCTTATCATCTTTCCTGTTTAAACAACTGTGAAAATTGTCTGATACCCTTTTTTATGAGGCTATAATAGACCCCGGAGCCGTACAGATCAGAAAAAATAATCCTGTCACTGTCAACTGTCATTTACTGCCAACATAGTACCTTGCGGTGTATGGCAGAGGGGTCTTTGAGCCTGAGGAATTAAGGCCGCCTCACTAGTGCAGTCGCCGCGAACTGTGCAGGTTAGAATGTTCTTTTTGCCCCGACAGAAAAAAATCCCACACCTTACCCAGGGATCGAACCCAGGTCTATCAAATGGGAGTCCGGCATTCTATACACTTGGCCAGCCGCTCCTCAATCCTGTCACTTATGGGGATTAAACCAGGAACACTGTCTTGGCAAGTTATCTAACTGACTATTGTGACTGTAAAACAGATGATCAACTATAAATTAAATACTCTTCCATAATAAAAGCAGACTACAGGTTTAGCCAATTATACACTGACATAAAGCCTCACACAATGGGAAAAGCTAAAGGTAGTGTCGTAGCTGTTGGAGTGTCAAGAGTTAGACCTTCACATAATCTAGGCCATGGCATAAAAAGATGGGGTGGCCAACTGCCTTCCTCGCTGCTTTTCTTTCCAAGACAATTCCCAGATAGTTGTCTGAAGCCCAATTTATGAGGCTGGGCCAACCCTAGAGATGGGTGAGGGGAGAAAAAAAAATCCTACCACTCATGACGATTGAATCCAGACCAGTGTCATGGCAAGCATGCAGACCAGCCATTAGATCACTGTGGCTCCTAATTATACACTTTAAAAACACTTCACAGAATGGGCTCCCAGGTCAACCCGGTTTAGAGTGGGTACCAGAAAATATCGTGGGAAGTAAAAGTGGTAGACATGACACTGACCACATCATTCATCGAGTGCCAGTTGGTGTACAAACACAGGGTACTAACACTATATGCCTAATAGGAAGCAAAGAGTCCTTTCATAAAATTGGTACCGGCTTATTTTCAGAATATTCATGGAATTTTATTTGAAGAAAAGATGACAAGCACAAAAACTGTATTATGCTGTGACCTAGAATATTTGAAGCCCAAACATGCCACAACTCCCACAGCAGTGAGATGTCATAGGATATGTGACTGTCATCTGATTGGTCCCTCTTGATCCAGTTCTGCAGAGATGGTTATAAGTGAGGTTATTAATCAAGGGCTGGCATACTGTGTGATCGATTTTAACAGTTTATTTAACAAACATGGAACTGATACAGTATTTGCTCCATCAAGAGTGTGAGAATCAAAAAAAAACGTTATCACAGTCAAAGCAATGTTTTCCTATTGTAAATTTGAACAAAGACACAAACAACAGACTGCACAATTTAATGTCTGGCATATTTTGCTGCAGCTTGCCAGCTGTATAAAAACACAGTCCCATAGCAGAGACTTGCAGTGGTATGTGACGTGCTAGGACCATCAAATTTTGTAGGCCAGAGTTCACAGAGGAATACTTGGCCAGTCTTTCCCTCTCGCAGAAAACGGCGACAGCTGATATTGAACCCTTATACTAAATACTGACTACTGTAGAAAGCCTCTATGAGACACAGCAAAGTATACCAGGCATTAAGTTTCGCAATCTGTTGCTTGTGTCTTCATTGTTTGGTTGGTTGGTTGCTAATCCTCTGAAAGATCGAGAAACTCTTAAGTTCAATGCATCAACATTCTAAAGAGGGCTTGCATCTATCGAAGGGAGGTTGGTGTAGACATTCTCCTCTTGACCTGTTACTGAAGTGCCATCTCCACATGGTTAAAGTATGAATAACATTAGTAGACCTGAGGTAGAGCTGTGGAAATGTACACAATATAAAACAACACCAAGTAATACAGCTTTACAGAAGACAACAATAGTTTGCAATCTGGGATTCTGAGATAAGTAGCACATGTTGTTCATTTTTTCTTTTTCTTGTCATTGTTCTAATGTTTTCTTCATCTGTCCTTTCTTCTTGTTCGGTTATTATGTCTTAGTGTAGTCCCTGTAGTGTCTTCGCAGTGTTTATAAGTTGTGTTTTGTGTATTTGTTTGCTGATGAAGGCTAGTCACTGCAACATCTTATTTATTCCCTCACTGTGTTCTGTACAGCTGCATGACTTTGTGTTATTTTATATTGATTACATCTCAACACGGACTATGTTGCAGAGTTCCCCTTTCCCTCTCCAAGCTCAGAAAGCAGTAAGTGGTGTGTAAGAGACAGGTGCTGGAACTACACAAATGCAGAGAGGCATCGTTGCATGTTACCAGGTCATCATCGAGCACATCATCCAAGGACTGGTTGGATTAACACTATGTTTATATAAAAACTAATGTTATCACAGGGTTTATATACAGACTAATGTCATCACAGTGTTAGACAATTTATCACTTCATAACAATGGTAATAAGAACTAACAATGACACTTTTACATCACAATTCTTGAACAGAGCTGAGTTTCAGTGATGGTGGATCAAGAAGTATAACACAATGATCTGCATCATTTTTGCAAGCACTAATTATTATTTTCTTGTTTGGCACTTGCTTGCTTTGAACTCAAGCGTAGTCCATACATGCTACTTCTAGTGTGTGTCGTATTGTACGCGTTTGTGTGTATTTTATTTTATTTTATTATTCATTTTATATATTTATTGAGTGCTTCTGATTTCGGATTTTCACCTGTATTTCGTAATACGTGGATCTCCTTGTAAGGTATGTGAAACTTTGTTGTTTAGTACGTTTTTTCTCGCAGGAGTTTAATATACCTATTTGTTTCCAATTCATATTGTTATATCCTGCTGCAACCGTTGCTTTTACTTCTAGTAGCACTGGACTGAATTTTGTGTGTGGATTAGCTTTCCCTATTACCAGTGTCCCTTGCCATCAGGTGAATCTACTCCAATTTAAGAAGTACTTTTAATTTACGTCCCCAAGTCAAGGACGAGAAGTCAACATTTTAATCTAACTCACAAGTGTAGGTGTTGAAACCCCCTACCTCAGCATCAGCACACTGGATGTTTAAGAACCAGTGTTCTTACCCATTTTGCCATGCTAACCTCTAAGCACTAAGTAGATTGCCATCATCCTCTTCTTCTTCTTCCTTCTTGTTTCCATTTCTTCTTCACATGGTTGGACTGGAGGAGACATTGAAGTAAAACACAATGATCTGCATCATCTTTGCAAGGACTAATTAAACTGCTATCATACTTTTCTTCTTCTTCTTCACAAGCCTGGACTGGAGCAGAAAATGGCAATCATGTCTCTCCAATCTTCTTTGTCATTTGACATTTTAATGAAGTTGGTATTGCTGATATTATTGTTTATTTCCCAGCTACTTAAACCAATAAAATGATGCCATTTGCAATGAGAAAAAGAATGTTGAGGTGCAACATAGAATCTGTGCTTTTGTATGGATGTGAAGCATGGACAATGAGCAAAACAGGCTGATAAACATCTGATGGCTGTGGAAATGTGGTTTCTGAGGTAAATGCGAAGAATACTATGGACAAACAGAAAAAACCAATGACCAAGTCCTACAAGATACAAATGAAAATTGTAAACTGACTAGAGAAATTAGACATAGACAGTCACAATGTTTTGGTCACGCTATGAGAAGAAGTAAATTGGAGAACTTGGTGACAACTGGCAAGTTCGAATGGAATAGAACAAGGGGTGACGGCAGAGAAATAAATAACTGGATGCTTGGCCATGTGACATGATCGAGACAAGAACATTGAGCTGATCCACGACTGGTGATTGAGTTAGATGGCGAAACATGACCATCCACGCTTATTGGCGTGGCACATGATGACGATGACTTAAACTTCCTACGTCTTCCTCTGCCTCTCATGCCCAGTATTTTCTCAACTAAAGGCTAATTTATCTTTTTTTTTTTTTTTAAATGTTGCATATCCCTTGCAGGACGTTGCAGTCAACACCAGCATTTTTCAGCTGCTGTTGATGTACTAGGAAAATTTTACGTTCAGTAGTTTGCCATTGCTTTCTGAACGACCGGCTCCCATACCAACACGTTATAACACAACGCGACAAGGTCTATCAATTTATCTATTCCATTCCTCCATTTAAAATGCCCTATAAATGCCACATTAGTATGTCCCTTAAAAGCAAATCTACACGCCATAATAAACAATGGGGATATGTTGCTATACCCAGTATTAGTTGGCAAATGGCACTCATTGGAAGTATCTAACTGCATTTAATTTACCGGAACTGCTGTAATCATTTCATGATTATGCTATCTTATTTCCACTTCTTTCCTCTATCTTCTATGAGCACCAATCAATATTTATCTCTTTATTGTCCATTTTATGAGGCTGGGTCAAAGCTATACTGGTCATTAAATAATGCCAACCTTCCCCTAATGGAGATGTATTAAAGTGGTAAAATATAGAACAGCTCAATCTAAAATGATATTACACAAGGTTAAGACTATTTTATGCAACTATCTTTGCCAAATGCAGGCAAGTATTTTTGGTCTCCAACTATTTTATTTGCCCTGTGGTTTCCAGACAAGGGAGTGCCTAGTTATACTATCCTCAGAATTATCCAATGTGTGTCCTGTCCTAACATAGCCAGCATCCTTTCCTCACTTCTTGATTCACTGGAATGTATTAAGTTCTCTCCATAGGCTCCAAATTGGTGATTTTGTCAGACGATTTTAGTCCCACTATTCTGCCTCACATATGCCTTAATGACATGCAAATTTGTTAATTACTATTTTACAAGCATTTCCCATTAATATCAGAACATGAAACAGAATTAACAAAAAATATATTAATTATTTCACAATATCAAACAAAAGAAACAATGTTATTGCAGAACAGCTGTCAATAACTGCCGATGTAAATAAAATATTCAAACAACATTTAAGTCCATTATTAGCTCAAAAATACAACCATTACATATAAATGCATTTTTTAAACAAGAAAACAAGATAACACTTAAACACAAAATTATAAACAGTCACAAAAGGTGACACAAATAAAAGAATAGTGTTACCAATACTGATATGCATTAAGTCATGTTGCACTTTGCAAGTAATAAAATGAAGTTGAATGAAAACAAACAACACATTTTTTGATAATTTTGATTTCTAAAGATGTACACGAGTTGCCAGGTAGCTGTTGAGACAAGGACAGCAAACATATATTCTTCAATTGGTATTGCATGACAATAAATAATTGTTTCAGGAAAACATTTCACAGTTTAAAGGAGAACTTTAAATAAAAACAACTTGTCTGTCATGCTTTCAACAATGGTCTGACCCCTGGCAGAAGTATGTACAATCCCAGGGTGGGTACTCTGTAGGGGATTAGGGTTGCAGACCTCCAGGTCAGTCATTGTATTTTCCTGGCCAAAGGTCAAATACTTTTTGAACAGACTTTGTCTACAAAATTTAAGACGGACAAATCAGCTATGAGTATATGTGGAATAGCACTGCAGACAGCAAATCACATAATCCAAGACTGTGCCAAATATGACATATCAAGACAAACCTTTTGGCTTAGAAAAACAATAGTGCAGCTAAACTCTACGGACTGCTGAGTGAACTAAAAAAGACAATGAAATTTATACAAGAGACAGCTTTGCAGATATAGATAATTTATTTCGAGCCAACAAAGAAAAAGAAGAAAATAAAAAGCAAAATCTGATAGTTATCACAAGAAAAAGAAGACATACAAAGTGATATTTATTTGTTATTTTTTTCTGTTGAGTTCTGGACACATAAAAAGTGTGGCAATACATGTGCCCTAAACACAGTTCACTGACAACCAATATCCTCCAGCAGTGGCTTTGGTATGAATGGTTGTCATCCAGTGAGACAACTTAACCTCACAACCTGTTGATATATTGATCTGACTATGCAAGTGTCTCAATCCTGGAACATCACTTCTGATGGAAGATGCCTTGTAGAGATTATAACAAGACTCACAATGGCAAATGTAGCCTTTTCGAAGATGGAAAACAGACCAATAAAAAGCTATGAACTGCAGTGAGAAAAAAAGTGTTATGCATTACACAGAACCTATACAGTTGCATGCATGTGAAACAATAAGAAAAACAAGAGGAAACATCTAATAGCAGTGGAAATATGGTTTCCGAGGAAAATACAAACAATACCATGGATGGATAGAAAAACGAATGAGGCAGTCCTTCAAGAGACAAATGAAAAGCACAAACTGATTAGAGAAAGTAAATGCGGACAGTCAAGTTTTGATTTTCTGAGCACATTATGAGAAGAAATAAACTTGAAAACTTTGTGACAACTGGCAAACTTGATGGAAAAAAGCAAAGTGAAAACAAAGAGATAAATACCTGGAAAGCTTGACCACATTAAATAATCAGGACAAGGACAAAGACTTGATCCTAAACTGGTGATCATGTGAGATGGTGAAACGATGACCACCCAGTTATCGGCACGCCACATGATGATGATGCAGGTGTCTGATGCAATGAGGTGCTAATTATTTGGCCTCCATAGCATCCACATTGGTAATCAATATGTTCATGTAATTTATGTTACATGGCAACTACTGTGCCCCAATGATGTTAAGTTTACTGGCAAGCAACATGCTCAAATAATGTTACGTGTTTAAGCTATGTTCTCATTGATTTACTGGGGATCAATCTGTTGCAACTGTGTTTAGCATGTAGCTAACAATAGACTCGAGCAATGTTTCATGTGAAATCTTCCAGTATATATGAACAAAGTGACAATGTCATTGGGTGTCCTCCAATCAGTGAATGTGTTATCCTCTTAGATGTCTCTGTATTAGAAAGCTGTATATCAGCTCACTGATGTGGATGCCTCTAGTTCGATTCCCCCCATACAACACATTGAGCTCAGTCCAGAAAATCAATAGCCTATGTCTGTTTATTAATGGTGGATATTTGTGTATATGTTAGCCAATATGCACCTAGATCACCCTGAATTATTTTGCTGCAGTAAAATAGCATTTGTGAGACAATTGTGGTTGTTATTGTCTGCACAGAAAAGTCTTATTAACTTGCTGTAAATTATACACTTACAAGACAGCTTTAGTTAATATGCTGATTTCAATTTCAGTATCATTTACAGAGACTGAACACCTATGGATTTGTATGTATCCCCTTAAATATCAGGCACTGTAGCAATCAAGATTAAAACAGCCTTTTCAGAATAGTAATTTCTAAAAGAATTACGTTAAAAAGAATTCAGATGCAATCTGTCTCAAAGAGACATAAGAGTCTCAAAGAGACATAAGAAAACTAAGAGTGCTCTAACCAAACCACATACAATATCAGCATAAAGAAATGATGTGTGATCCACATGGTTTACTGAAATTAGGCCTAAGCACTGGATCCTGCCACATCAAAGGGACAATGCAACAAAGATATTTTATCAATGATGTGTGACACAGCCAAGAGCTCTCAACTGCGACTTTTGACTCCTCACTCTGATTTGTGACAGCTGTCAACAGCTGTTTTGAAATAACAAATCATTTAGTTTAAGATTTTTGCTATCTTTACTTTATAAATGTGGTAAATGCGTAATCTCCATGTTTATTTGGAGGTAAATAAATTTAGACTGATATATTTGTTTACAGTAATAGAAACTCAAGTCGCTTTTGAGCTGTAGAACTGATTGGGGCACAGTTATTCATGAAGAAAAGATTATCACGCTGTAATTGTATCTGCAACTGTGCAATTCATGGAGGAGAGGTGAGAAGGGGGACAGGGGGGAAGGGGGGAATGAGAGATGAAAGAGAGAAGAGAAATAGAGAGAGAGAGGCTAGATAGAAGAGTGAGAGAGAGGAGAGTGGGAGAGAGAGGAGAGTCAAGAAAGAGAGAGATGCTAGAGAGAAGAGTGAGAGAGAGGCTAGAGAGAAGAGAGAGAGGGGAGAAATGAGAGCGGCTAGAGAGAAGAGTGACAGAGAGAGAGAGAGAGAGAGAGAGAGAGAGAGAGAGAGAGAGAGAGGCTAGAAAGAAGAATGAGAGAGAGAGAGAGGCTAGAAAGAAGAATGAGAGAGAGAGGCTAGAAAGAAGAATGAGAGAGAGAGAGGCTAGAAAGAAGAATGAGAGAGAGAGGCTAGAAAGAAGAATGAGAGAGAGAGGCTAGAGAGAAGAGAGAGAGGGGAGAAATGAGAGCAGCTAGAGAGAAGAGTGACAGACAGAGAGAGAGAGAGAGAGAGAGGCTAGAAAGAAGAATGAGAGAGAGAGAGGCTAGAAAGAAGAATGAGAGAGAGAGGCTAGAAAGAAGAATGAGAGAGAGAGGCTAGAAAGAAGAATGAGAGAGAGAGAGAGGCTAGAGAGAGAAGAGAGAGAGGGGAGTCAGAAAGAGAGAGATGCTAGAGAGAAGAGTGAGAGAGGAGGCTAGAGAGAAGAGAGAGAGGGGAGAAATGAGAGCGGCTAGAGAGAAGAGTGACAGAGAGAGAGAGAGAGAGAGAGAGAGAGAGAGGCTAGAAAGAAGAATGAGAGAGAGAGAGGCTAGAAAGAAGAATGAGAGAGAGAGGCTAGAAAGAAGAATGAGAGAGAGAGAGGCTAGAAAGAAGAATGAGAGAGAGAGGCTAGAAAGAAGAATGAGAGAGAGAGGCTAGAAAGAAGAATGAGAGAGAGAGGCTAGAAAGAAGAATGAGAGAGAGAGGCTAGAAAGAAGAATGAGAGAGAGAGGCTAGAAAGAAGAATGAGAGAGAGAGAGGCTAGAAAGAAGAATGAGAGAGAGAGGCTAGAAAGAAGAATGAGAGAGAGAGGCTAGAAAGAAGAATGAGAGAGACAGAGAGAGAGTGAGAGAGAGAGAGAGAGAGAGAGAGAGAGAGAGAGAGAGAGAGAGAGAGAGAGAGAGAGAGAGAGAGAGAGAGAGAGAGAGAGAGAGACAACCACATGGTTTAATAAACAACAGGTTCTTAAAGATAATTCAGACCCATTTAGTTCTCATGTGCAATTTGTTTGGGGAAGTTCATGCTCTGTGCACACTTTAGCCAATCAGCTAGATGTTCTGCAGAGACACTGAGCTATATCCGAAAGAATCGGATTCAATGAAGCCAGTCGTCTTCCCTTGTAACCCCCTTTGTTATAACAATATAAAGGTATTTTTATTCTCCTTCTTCATCTGAGAGGAGTCCATCTTGCCTAGTTATGCACTTCAAAGGTCAAAGTATTTGACATCAACAAGCATTTGTGTCAGGTTCTCGGCCTACAGGCAGATTCCGTCCAAGGTAACTGGCTCTGTTACCCATGGGTAGGTTTTCTTTCCTACTCTTTGCAATTTCCAACTACCATGGAACTTTTGATGTATAACTTGAACATAGGCCTACTGTTTATTGCCCTCATCGAGAAGGCTGGGTATCCAATCTCATTAACCAAGGGGTAAGAAAGACATGAAATATCAGTAAATAGCAATGGACCATGAAATCACTATTATCATCTAGAGAGATTAACAATGCATTAAACATGAGAATTGTCAAATGTTATGTATATTCAACAGTACTATATGACGTGGAAGCCTGGACATTGAACAAGCATTAGAAAGGTGAATAGAGGCCCTGGAGATGTGGATATACAGAACAATATGCCATATTTCATGGAAACAACAATCAAATACAGAGATTCTAGAAACACTGGGAATGAAAAGAGAGCTGTTGAAAGAAATAAAAGAGGCAAGCAAAATATTTTGGCCACGTTAAAAGACATAACTCTTATAAAAACCATACTGGAGGGTAAGGCTGAAGGCAAGAGAGCATGAGGTAGACAACGAAACGAGTGGGATGATAACATCAAGAGATTGACGAACAGCAATCTGATAGAATGTACAATCAAGGCGAGAGACAGTGTTGGAGATCCATAGCAGCCAACCTTCATTGTGGATTCAGCATATGATTGATTGATTGAATGGTCCTTGGAAAAACACCCAGCCCCATGCTTGGATCAAACACCGTACATTCTGAGCCAGAGGCAGGCACCCGAACCTCTCAGCCTTAGTTACCCCTTCTTCAGATGTTTTGTATGTGACTTTCATATGCACACAAAACTGCTACGGCATATGGCACCATTGCTGTTGTATGCCTAAAGCAGTTTCGTTAGGACTTTGGTATAAAGGACATATGAAACAGGGACATGCTGTTTTCAAGCCCAAGAATTGCCACAGAAAATATAAAAGTGTTATTGACCTCCCCAACAATAACAAACACTCTCTATCGCACAATATGGAAATTGCAGAACACATGCAAGTTTGTAAAAAAACCTGGCACTGGGCTAAAAAAGAGCAAACAAGGTTGGCATGTCTAGCTATGAACAACAACAACCCTCCCAGAACACCCACAATACATACAAGACAATATGGGGTTGGCCTCCTACAACCAAAAACACTACCAATACTTAGAAAGACTTGTTTGAAACTTCTAAACATCAATAAGAAAAAACTAATCAATTAGCTAAATGGGCTTTCCTTCTGCCGCTGCTTCTGCCGTAGATACTCAGCATGAAGATCCCGCAAGTTCTGTTCCAGCATGGCAACCTCATCCAGACGTTGTGCCTGTCTGGCCTGAAGAATGTAGCTCTTGATAATCTCCATCTGCTGGACCACTGGATTACTGGTTTTGCTAGTGCTGGATGTTTCATCCGCTGGCTTCCATCCACTGACAACAGTGGTGTCAGAGTTGGTTTTACTGTCACTTTTCTGACTTGTATTAAATGCAATTTTAACACCCAGAACTTTCTTCTGCTGACCCTCTGATCCAACTCGCTTATTTCCAGTCTTCTGGGCAGCCTCAGGTTGTAAACTTCCCTCTTTAGTGAGTTCTTTATCTAGTTTATCTCTTTCCTGTCGCTCTCTCTCCTGAGCTTCCAAGGCTGCTTGCCTTTCTGCTGCAATCTTTCTCTGGATCTCTGCAGCCCGAGCCTGGCGTAGTTTGTTGTACTCCTCCTCAGTTGGGAGTGCCTGTTGATGAAAGAGTTAATGTGTTCAATGTCCATACAAGAATCTATTTCTCAGGTCATGAAGGGGTGGACAGACAAGAGAGAGCACGAATAACAGCTTCAAAATAATCTATCATTGGGACACTGAAGATGGACAGAGAGGATATACCGCAGGCAGCACATGATAGATTGGTGCATGGTGACACAGCTTGTCAAATCTTCTCAATTATGACTGTTGGAGTAGGGAATCGAATATGGAATTGGTTATAATGAACACAAGCGACAATGGTTCTGACTTATAGCTGACCAACTTATAACAGAGGCACAACTTATAACAGAGGCACAACTTATAACAGAGGCACAACTTATAACAGAGGCAGTCAGAATCTACACCCTGTGATATCTAGAGGGAGAGACTGACCATTGATGGGCTTGCCCACGTGCATAATTCTTCATCATAAGTCATGAAAACAAGACGATAAACACTAACAAGAACTTATGCTTGTAAGATAAAGTTGGAACAAGGTGGCAGCACAGAAGGAGGACACAAAATTAGAAATAATAGTTTTGTGCACAGAAGTAGAATGAAGTTGGTGTGGCTTAGATGCATGATGTCCACTTGTAACTCACAAACTCATAAGTTCAAATCTATGATGATTTCATACTATCCACTTGATATCTAGAGTGGACTTAAATGTCGACTCCTCGTTGAGAAAGCAATGGCAAACTACTGAATGCATAATTGCCTATAAAATGAAACTGGGGTTGACTGCAACATCCTGCAAAGGGAGCCCCGCTGGCATGAAAAAAATCCTGTCTCAACAGAAGGTTAGAACCCAGGGCCACTAAGCCAGCAGGCTAGTGCAATAGCCATTAAGCTATCATGACTTCATTCCAAAAACGTAAATCTGCATGACATACTCCTGTTCCTAGCTGCATTGGCATGGTAGTTAGCGCTCTTGCCTGCTAAGAGAGTGGACTGGGTTCAATCCCCAGCAGAGGGCGCATTCTCTTTTCCTACCAGTTCAACTTTCAGGTTGACTCAGAGCCATAATAATGGGTACCAGACAATTCTTTGGGGAATTGTCAGGGAAAGTCAGGCCCTAAGGAAGGAAACTGGCACCCATTGCTCATATATTATGGCCTAAAATATGTGAAGGCCTAACATCTCACGTACTAATGGCAGCATCTGCTATGCGACAACCTTTACCTTTTTGTTACACTTCTGTCATTAGAAGTGATAGTAGTCATCTCGTTCTCTTCTTGTTTCCTCATAAAATTTCAGAATTATTGTTACGTGACAATACTGACTATGACATTCAACTTCGATAGAAAAAAAATTACAGGTAAAGTGAATCCAACAGAAGTCACTACCATTCTTCTTGGAATGGGTTTGCCTGATGGTAAGAGACACAGGTAATAGGAAAAGCTAATCCACACACAAAAATCAGTTCAGTGCACAAGAATTAGTAGCATGTGTATGGACTACACAGCAAAGCAAGCGAATGCAAAAATAAAAAGATCTGTGTCAAGTATTTGTTTCCATACAGATGAACAAGCTACACATGGACATTTCAAACAGCTGATTTGTGTACTTGTCATATTATTTCTGTGCTTATCATATTATTTGTTTTTTATGACATTGCCTTTTTATTAAAAGGTGTCTTTAGTTATAGTGATTCTTTTCTTTATCCACGATACATAAGTACAATTCTAAGGTCTTCACATGTACTAGATTATATTATTATGAGGCATAGTGACCAGCTCACTTGCACACCAATATGTTTCCTTCCCTAACTCAGTGACGGGTTAGGTATTAAGGCAACTGGTCTGCTTCAGAATCCAACCCACACGGGTTGAGATATATGGGAAAAGTGAGTGTTATAACATACGGAAAACTTCAAGATTGATTATTTATCTCACTTTCTATTTCTTTGTTCCGAAGGGAGTATGTCATACCTAAGTATGCATCTCTTTTAAATTGGAAGCCAGTGACTAACTTCAGCACATAAATGTGTAAAGTTTGCTTCTTCTAGACTGGTTAGTTTCAAGACAACAGGCTCTATCTATCCGTGTTTTTTTTGATTTTTTTCTCTTAATCTGCCAGGGCAAAGACCTTATGGCCTACTCCTTGCATTTCTGACACAGGAATTTTAATATGCAGCTTATATATGGGCGTACATATTTTTCACTTATCCAAGGAGACTAAGTATCCAATCTCTACACTCAAGAGATCATAGAGAGGTGCGCTATCATTAGAAAGCAATAGTTCTTGTAAACATTCCCAGCCACAAGCTGACAGCTAACCCTATAACACTTAAGCCAGATGGGGACACTAAAACCTTCATCCCAGGCACCCGGATTCATTTAATTGGAATGGCAATTATAATCCCATGGGAGACACTGTTATAAAGTTATGAAGTAATAGGACTTCCTGCCAGGTCATAACACTATACAGCAGAGAGACCAGTCCCCTTTCTCAGCAACTTTCTAGGTCATAGAAACATCCAACATTCAGTTTAGGAGCCACATCCCTTTGAATTTTGGGGGTTTTTAGAAGAGTAACAATAAGTCAGACCCTTTTTTTACGTGTTTCAATGTACATTGGGGGATATGGTGGTAGAACCTTTTGTATACACCAATGGCACTCGGTGAGTGTCAACCCCCCCAAAATATTTCCTGGGGGCTAAATTAGGCTAGAGAACTTGGTGACAACTGGCACGATTTAAAGGGAAAAAACAAGGGGAAAGCAGAGAAAATTTAAAAACCTGGATGGTTTGACATATGGCATGGTCAGGCAAGAACACAGAACTGATCAAAGACTCTGGTGTCATTAAGATTGGTGAAAACTGACCGCCCATGCCTACTGGCATGGCACACGATGATGTGATTTTAGGCTGAGCCGACCTGAGAGCCTAGGACCATTAAAAAAATATGAATCCACCTCATTGTAGATCAAACCCAAGACCACTGGGCCAGCAGGCAGGCATCTAGCCAGTATGCCACAGTGGCTCCCACAGGGTTATGTGCTAGCCCTATATTCTAATAGACCCATCAGTACTCAAGAAGTCAAATGATGCAATATATATGCAGGTATTCATTGATAGGGATTCAAACACATGACCACCGGACTAGCAGGCAAGTGTGCTAGCCACTGCACTGTGATAAAAAGGCTGAATTAAAAAAAACCACTGCAGGAGATCTTCCTCCTGGAATGTCAAGCATTCTTTGCCCACATTGTCAAAGAACATTTTGAGCCAGAATAGACCTTAACAGCCACCTTAGAACTCACGGCTCCATACTTTCAACCCCACTGGATGAAATGAATGGTCATCATTATTCTTGATGGACAAACACCAATACACCTTCTGAGCAATATGCAAAAATTTCTCACCTGAAACCCAGTAAGGTTGTCCTGCATGAAGTTGGAGGCATACTGGCGTATGGATTTCTGAATGTGCAGCTGTTTGGCATTATACGGCTGGTCTGAACTCATATCCAGCACTGCAATCTTCTTACTAGAAAAGAACGAGAGTTTAAATCTTCAATTTACCTTCTGAAAGTGAAGTTTTAACATTACAAAAATTTAAACTCATCATTCACATTCTTTGCTCTTTGAGTACTGATGTGCCTTTCTCCTCCTTTTCATCATCCTTGTCCTTCACCTCCGCTTTGTCCACTTCATTGTCATCCTTCACCTGTCCACTAATACTAACATTGTTGATTATTTCCCTTCAATCACCTCTGCACTGATAGTAACATTGGCAACTATTTTCCTCCAATCACCTGTCCTCTGATACTTACATAGGTGACTATTACCCTCCAATCTTCTAACCTTTGATACTAACCTTGGAGATTATTACTCTCCAATCAGAGGTCCTCTGTTACTCAACCAAGGCATATGTTGCTTCCACTGTGATATGCTGAATAGTTGTAAGCACTTTAAAACAACAACCGGAAGAAGATGAGAAGAATGAAATTGTGTATATGTTAAGTTGTGAATTAGGCCTGTGTAATAAACTGAAATTGTGTATATGTTAAGTTGTGAATTAGGCCTGTGTAACAAACTGAATGAAGTTCAAAGCAGAAATGACACTATTCAGTTTTGCTCCTTGGCACTGCAAAATATAATTATCATCATCTTCATTATTATCATTCAGTGGCTTGTCCTGAGCATGACTTTGCTCCCACAACAGTCTTTCACAATGTCACTCTTACCGAAGACAATCATCCTGCTTCTGTTCCTGGCAAGTGCAAATTATCTATTACATCTTGAATCCATCTACATAATGATCTTTTAAAGACACTCATGGCTGTTTACACACCCAACATATTTTCATTTTTCCTTGATTTTATTTGTCTTAAAAACCAGATTTCTTCAGTTTTTATGTTTTGAATTGATCTTTTCTCCTTCTAGATTCAAAGACTTTTTCATCCACTTCTGTAACACTTATATTCAATACAGAGTTTTGCTTTTAAGCTGACTTGTTAAATATCCAAGCTGACATGCTTGTTTAGACTTTTGTTTTTGTTGCACTGAGATATAAATGTTAGGTTTCACTTTGTTCTTGACTGACTTCCCTCTGTATTGTATTAGTTTCTCAATTATAATATTAGTGTTATTGATAGTGATATCGTATCATCAGTTAATTCAAGCTGAGGTATTCCTATTTCTCCTAATACAAGAGAATCACATAAACAAAATATAAACACATGAACTGACTTACCGTACAGCACAAGCTATAGACCAGTGGTTCTCAACCTTTTTTGGCCCATGCTCCCCCTTTACCATATGTTCAGAACGTCATTCCCCCCCTCCCCCCCCCCCCCCCCCCTTTCAAATTTCCTCCCTATAAATCCTCCCCCCTCCCCACCCTTACACAGTATACATAAAAATGGAAGCTAAATTTAATAATACATACTAGAACAAGTCTAGACATCTACATAAAATGTGATTTGCGGGTCTACTTACGTTATAAAATGAATTTCATTAGGGCGAGAAGTACAGAACCATAAAATTTAGAGGGAAAAACAATATAAAGTAACTGGTTCTTATATTAATGTGATCTTGAAATAATCTTAATTCCCCCCCCCTGGAAACCCCAAAATTCCCCACTGGGGGTGGGGGGAATTCCCCACTGGTTGAGAACCACTGCTATAAACAGACATGTTAACCCTTGCAAGTCAGCAAGGAGGCGGAGGAGAAGGAATAAGAGCAGGAGAAGTCTGAGAAGAAGAAGGAAAAGTAGGAGGAGGAGACTAAGAAATAGGAAAAAGAAGAACAACAACAACAAGCAACAACAATAAGATGAGCAGGTAAAGAAGAAGACAAAAAAGCAGAAGTAGCAGGAGAAGAAGACAAAGAAGTAGAAGAGGATGAAGTGTTGGTTGTGGTGGCAGCAGCAGAACAAGAAGAATAAGAAGTACAGGAAGAAAAAAAAAGGAAGAACAACAACAGGAAATGGAGGAGAACAAGGCAGTAGTGGAGGAGGAGGACAACAGAAAGAAAATGACTTTGAGACAGAAGCAACAGAAGCCAGCAAGTGCTATGGGCATACATTTTCCATGTTGACACATACACAAGTACTTGCCTGAGCTGGTCAATGACTTCATAGAGCTTGACTAGCTTGGTTCTCAGAAACTGGGCCTGCATGTAGCTGAAAACTGTTTCTCCCTGACTACAGAGACATCAACATAACTGGTATACAATCAATATACCTATGCTCACATGTACATCACTGTACACAATTAATAAATGTATTCTCACACCTACATCACTGAACACAATCAATAAACTTATACACACATGCACATCACTTACACAATCAATAAACTTATACACACATGCACATCACTGTACACAATCATAACTATACACACATGTACATCACTATACAATCAATAAACTTATACACACATGCACATCACTATACACAATCAATAAATGTCTATTCACGTGTAGATCACTGTACACAATCAATAAACTCATGCTCACATGTACATCACTGTACACAATCAATAAACTCATGCTCACATGTACATCACCAATTTCATATCAAACATTGTGTCATTTACAACAATAACATTATAGTTGCATTGACCTTCTGAACTCTTTTCATACCAGGCAACTGGAGCCACAGTAATGCAGTGGCTAACATACTTGCCTGTCAGCCCTGTGGTCATTGGGGTCTCCGTGGTGAAGTGGTCAAGCCACCCATCTTGCGCTCTAAAGGTTGTGGGTTCAATTCCAGACTCTGTCTTTCAGTTCACAAGTGCAATATTTTCAAAAACTCCTAGGGGTTGTTGCTGGAGCTAGAGTTCATGCTTTGTGCGACGCATTCGGTAGGCCACCCAATAGAAAGAGACTGAGCCATGTGGATTAATAAAACCCCGGAGCAATGAAGTTGATCTTACATCTGTAAACCCTCTTTAAAGGATCTTTAAACCCTGTGGTCATGTATTCAAATCCCCATCGAGGCAGATTTAAAAAACAGTAACCTAGGCCCAAAGGTTGA
>JACEFZ010024788.1:0-62395 GCA_014155875.1 Cepaea nemoralis
CCTAAAAACTTTTTTTTTTACCCTTTTTGGGTTTTTTGTAAACCTTTTTTGAAAAAAGGTTTTACAAACACCCCGGGCTCAGCGTTAGATGCCAATCTCTGACATGTAGCATGGATTCACATCCACAGTAAAGCAACAGATTTGTATCCATGTTAAGTGTATTAATATTAGTGTACACATTGCGTGACAGCTGCCTGGACTGGTGGCCTGTACGTTCAGCAACAAGACTGCCAGCAGACACCAGTAGTGGTACCAGAGTTAATTACAATAAAGGTTGTCTCAAAGCACACATTACAGGTGTGAAGCATAAGGTCTTCACATATGCTAGGTCACTGTATCTTCAAAACATGACCAACTCAGTTCCTTGCTTTTGTTTCTTCCCTGAAAAATCTCTGATACTCGTGTGATGACTGGGTCAATCCCACAAACGTATTAGTTGGGAAAGAATCCAGCTGCTATTGTAGGTTGAACCCAGGACCACAAGTGTTAGCAGGCCTCCATGATTCTACTGGACATGAATCTGAATTATTTCTGACTGCATCATTTCTTGAGTCATGTATCCTTATATCTATGTCAGTAATATGTCTGTTGTATTTACAGAGCTTATGCAGAAATCTGTTACCACCTTTTAACCCATTCTGTAGCAGGCAAGTAAAGCAAGCTACCTACATAATCATAAACCTTCAGTTGTCCTGACATTTGTATGGAATTTATGGAGTCACTAGTCTACTAGTTTCTGAGCATTGATTGGGTCAAAATAATGTCAACTGTTTGCACATATCCATTGTTCATTGCCTGCTTGGTTATTAAATATGGAATGTGTTGGATGGTTGATTGAGAAGTCTGGCATAGTGTTGTTCACTCACTTACAAAATGATGGATGGCATAAGAACTGTAGATAAGCTAGTTTCATTCTGCCAAGAAAACAACACATTCATTCCTATCAAACTCAAACATTTCACACATGAAGTCTATCAGATGTAGTTCTTGACCAGCTTTATGAGGCTGGGTATGATGGTCAAACATCTCTGTGCTAGCCAGACAAGTGTCTGTGTCCAGAATGTTCCACAGAGAGGTGAAAGAAAGTCATGGTCACTGTGGTACCTGAGCTAGGTGTTTCAGTGTCTCTGCAGCTCATAAATGAGTTCGGATGATGATTTTTTGATCATTAATCATTGATTTCATTAAACATTATCTAGAATTAGTCACTGTTTAAAGACTCAAAGTTTGGTGTTTCTTTGTGTATTAACCAGGAAATTAAACTATATTTATGAAGAAGTAAACTTACTTAAATGTTTTAGCTACCACTACATTCTTATGTAAATTATTTTTGTATTGAATATTTCAGAAAGAGATGCGGAATGTGGACACTCCATTTTTCTTCCTAGCCAATGAATTTTACAAGTTGTATCAGGAGCGGATAGAACATTTTACCTCTCTTTCATAACTTTGACTGCTGTATTTACATGTTAATGTTTTATATATTGACAGAAGTTAAATATCCGTACGTATTATTTTTTTAACATGCTTCCCATATAAATGCACATTTTGAAAAGCAAGACCAAAAGCATTCATTGGACTAAAAAAAAAATAAAGTATTTGTTGGATAGAGATAAAACAACCATTGGATTGAGATATTAAATAGTGAATCTTCTTCTTTTGCACCATATCCCAGATTGGGGTGTATGCTCCCAACCAACTCACCAAACCATCTCATCCTTAATTATCCCATGGAGAGCCACCATGTTCTCTCCATGTTAGTCATTTCTGTTTTCCTTTTATCTTCTCCTGTATTTTTAGGTCCTCCTTTATTTCTTTTGCTCTGTGGTTCCAGATAAAGGCTTTTCTAGTTATACTATTATCAGGTTTTGTCAGTGTATGTCCTATACACTGTCAACATCTTTCCTTCACCTATTATTTCACTTATATTTGTTTAGTTCTCTCCATTAGTGATTATTTAATACCATTTTAGTTCTGTTTTGCACAGGCACAAATTAATTAATGCGTGTAGTTCATTAGTAATCGTTTTAATCAATCTTTATTTATCTGGTTCATACCTTAATACTGATTTAACATTAGAATTGAATTGAATAATGAGCATTTTCTAAAATCTGTCTCCTGCATGGAAGTTCTCAGATTTATTTTGAGGACTGATCATTGCTAAACACAGTGAGACAAGTGCAATAACTGACCAGTATGATCATGGAGACAGGGGCAGTAACTGCAGCGCTTTTCTGACAGTGGTTGTACATGTGGCTTACCATTGTTTGTGACTCCCAGTCTGCTCTTTAGAATGTCCGTTCCAGGTGGCTGTGCTATCATAATATTATCAACTCTTCAAGTCTTTCAGTAAATCTGCTTGGCCAGATCATGCAGGGATCCAAGGCGGGCCTCGAGGACGTCATTTGTGGAAACACAGGATGGACAAAGGACAAATACAATGTTGCACATATGACAATCTGGTACAAACTAATGCTTCAATCTTCGGGAGTTCACATCACTTGTGGTTGTAGCAGGATGGTCACAGCAAGCGAGGCATATCCACAAACTGTGTTCTATGAGAACACTTCTACATCTGCTGAGAGAATAGCACTCTATGGGTGGTGTCCAAAGTGCTCAGATGTTGAATCTAATGAATATATGTCTTGTTTTCTCACCTTGTGTCAACATTGTTGAACATCCCCCTATTAAGTCATTGACAAGGGAGACATCTCTTCCAACACTGACTTAACATCACCACTGTAGAGTTCTATGGTCAGCAAGTTGTTTGCATTCCCCACTGTCTACAACATTGTCAGAATACCCTTTGCTATACAATTTATGCCACTTTATGTCTTGAAGTTCTTATTAACGTGTGTGTGTGCACGTGTGTGCATGCATGGGAGAGAGAGAGAGAGAGAGAGAGAGAAGAACATCATGCCTAGCTGTACTTAACATCCTTCACTATATAGATGATGGGCAGTGCTTACCCAACATCCTCCACTACCTACGGCTTCTGTGTCTTTCAAACAACACCTGAAGAGGTCACATGTCTGTTTGATATGTGCATAGCTTTTGTGTCCGTATGCAGTCTGATCAGTTTGTTTGTTTATTTGTGTGTTTTCTGTGTTTTGTATATTAATTGTGTATAGATATATTAGCTTAAGTAGATTAATTTGCTTTCACTGACTTCTTTTCTTTACTTATTTATATAATAAATTTGCATTAGCTTTAAAGGAACATATCTCTGTTTGTTTTCTTCATAAATTGTGTTATATTATTTTCTTTGTTTTTCATCTTCTCTAAATCCTAAGGCATCATCATTTTCTAGAAACTAGTTCAGTTAGGTATAAATGTTTTAATGCTCTTACAAGTTAAATATCACGGTAGTGCAGTGGTTGATTGTCCAACAACAATAAATGGTTCAGAAGACATTAAACAAGATAAATGTTCTTTTATTTTATCAGTTGTTTTTGTTTTTATTGATCATGTGTGCTTTCTTGTTTGCTGCTTGCTTGCTTCACTGGCTGTGAACTCCAGCGTGAAATCCTGTATGTCGGATGTAGACATCCTGTTGTCCAACATCAGTGTGATGTCATACCAGGACTGAGGTTTGCGTGAGTATCCATTGTCCCATGTCTGGCTTATTGGTGTGCAGACTAGTGGTTCCTCGCTGTGCAGGCAGATACTCTCTGTCTTCGGAAGAATCAGTGATCCTACTATGTTAGCTAGGACCCCTGAAGGGACCTGTTGTCCCAGGACGCATGGCTAGGACGTGTTAGTAGGTCTTGGCCAGTATAGAACCTGGCCCTGGTGCCTTGGGAACACCTCTGCGTCCCATTGTCCATGTATAAAGAGTACATTAAAAAATATGTGCCTGTATCAGTGTGTGTTTTCCATTCGTAAAAAAGTCTTGGTCATATTTTGTGTGTGTGTTCAGACACCAGTATCAGCTCAGCAGCAGGAATCCTCTGTGTGATAGTGTCTAGCATATGAGGACAGACAGGATGTAGAGTCCCATTTGTCTTGTCAGTGAAACAAAGGTTTTCACTAAAATAAACTAAGTAAATACTGCTTTCAGATGAATCTGTATTGTAAAGGAAGGAGACGTCAGCTACAGACAATGTGACAAGGAGATCCCAACCGGAGACCCTCACACCGAGAGAACATATCTCCCAGTGGAGTTCACCCACAGACAATGTGACAAGGAGATCCCAACCGGAGACTCTCACACCGAGAGAACATGTCTCGTAGTGGAGTTCACCCACAGACAATGTGACAAGGAGATCCCAACCGAAGACACTCGCACCGAAAGAACATGTCTCCCAGTGGAAAGTAGTGTCCTTAGAACTGGTAATTTCCCATACAGGAGTGCCTCTATTACTGATTTTGCATCTGTCAATATCACCACAGGTTGTCTACCATGGCTGGTATTTTGTAATTTCTCTATTGCTATCTTCATTGCCTCAATTTCACCATCATAGTTATGGCAGTACTTTCCTGTTGGAACTATGGAGTTGTGCCTGGTATTATTTGGGTATTCTATATACACTCCCGCTCCTCCATTTCAAACAGCATTTTGCGCTGACCCATCTGTGTAGACTCAGATCCAGAGATCCTGTGGGTATTCGTCATTAAGGAAGCTGAGAGTGGCTGTTCTGCGCTGTACACTGTTCTGTTCTTCCTTGTCAAATATTCCTCTCACTTTTGTCTGGATTTGTAGCGATAGTCTATGTTCATCTTTCCATGGAGTTCGCTCTGGAATGGTTGTCAGTGGGATACCAACTGTGGGAAGATCGGTGGTTTCTCTGCAGAGTCGTTTGGCCTGGTGAATAAAACTACTTCTTTTCAACCGCCCCATAGCTAAGTTTTCAAATCGAATCTTCATAGGGTGGCCTGGAATCATTATTCATTCTGTTTGTGATTTTGTTTTTTAAAGTTAAAAGAGAACATTACCCTGTTATCATAGAATTTTTTTTTTATTGTGGAGGCAATCTATGTTTTACTCGTAAATTGATTAGAGAAATTAGACGTAGACAGTCAAAATCTCTGGACATGTTATGAGAAGAAATGAATTGGAGAACTTAGTGACAACTGGCAAGATCGAGGGCAACAGACCAAGAGGAAGACCGAGAGAAAAATACCTGGATGGCTTGGCCACATGGCATGGACGAGACAGGAACACTGAGCTGATCGACGACTCTGGTGATCGAGTGAAATGGCGAGTCATGACCGCCCACGCTTTCCGGCATGGCACATGGTTGATTGATTGAATCCATGTTTACTTGACAACAAGGCATTTTAAGTGTGATGTTAACGGACACTTGGGCTTGGCTCTGCAGCCTTGAGGTCACGAAATAAATTCCAAAAGAGATAGCTAGTACTGTTTTTGTGTAGAACTTAGCTCATCTCAACTCTAAGACGGTATATAAAATGATTCATCATCATCATCTTGTGCCATGCTGGTAAGTGCGAGTGGTCATGGTTCACCAACTCACGATCACCAGAGACGTGGATCAAGTCTTGTGTTCTTACCTCAATTACACCATGTGATCAAGCCGTCCAGATCTCTCTGCCTTCCTCTTGCTCTTTTCCCATCAGTCTTGTTGTTGCTTCTCCTCATCACCTGCTCAAAAAATAATGACTGTCTATGCATACATTTCTCAAATCATTTTACGGTTTTAATTTGTTTCTCTTAGGACTTACTCTTTGGTTTTTCTGTTCATACAGTGATTACTACTACCTAGTAAGCTGAATTCAGCATGCAGATGATACAATATGAACAAAAATACAACACATGCGGGTTAGCAGATTTCCTGGTCCACTAAATATACTTATAAATAGCCAATCTCTACGGGATACAAGGACAATTACTTGTTGTTGTTGCATATCCCTTACAGGACGTTGCAGTCAACACCAGCATCTTTCAGCCGCTGTTGGTGTACTAGGCAAGATTACGCTCAGTAGTTTGTCATTGCTTTCTGAGCGACCGGCTCACATACCCTCGTAAGTAACCAACGTGGCGCGATCTGCTACCGAATTACGCGTAGCTGCGTTACTCACGAGAATATACGGGATTACGGAGAAAGACGTTAACACTCCACGCCAGGGAGACCGGCGGACAATTACTATATAGCCACATATCACCCGAGCCAAAGTGCAACAAGAAAAGATATTTATTCATGTTTACAGTCAATACAAGAGTGAGGCAGCGAGGTATGGCGTCCGCCTCGAGTGCTGAAGGTCCTGGGTTCAAGACCCGGTGAGGCCCGGGACATTTTCACGTGGACTTCAAGTAACAAAATTTTCCCCTGGTCTCTGGGTAGTGAGATCGGACGCGCGTATGTATTGTGCACGTAAAAAAATCATTGGCAGTTGGAAATCGAAAAAGAGTAGCCTAACGGCGCTGCCCGGGCAAAATATTGAGTTAAAAGTCTACCCAGTGTATTTCAGGATCCTCGCCGGTGCTACGGAAATCATGCACTGAGCTGAGGTTCTCCAGACTCAGGCTTAAGATGGGAGTAGATCCGTTGACAAGCGTGGGCGGTCATGGTTTGCCATCTCACACGATCACCAAAGTCTCATAATATGCCTGTTATCTTGTCTCGATTATGTCGTGTGGTAAAGACATCCAGGCACTTACCTCTTTGTCTTGCCTGTGCTCTGTTCCCATCATGCTTACCGCTTGACACTAAGTGTTCAAGTTTGTGTCTCCTCCAGAACATGCCCAAAATATCTTGACTTGTTGTCTGAACTTACAATACAATATCCTCAAAAATTACATGTCAACTAAAAGCCACAATCAACAATGAAGACATGGAAAATGGCACATACTATGTATGGATATACTGGCTTCATAATCAAGAACAGTTGTGTCTGGCCAAAGGAAGCCAAACGTCGACACCGCCCTAGCGGTGCTGAAGTTAAACAAGATTACCAGTCGAACTCTAGAAATCAAATTAAAGTAAAATTGTCGAGATCGTGCATCTCTCCTGTGGCAACGTGCGGATCTGAGTCATGGACCATTTCGTCACCAGTAAAGAAGAAAATCGGAACTTTTAAAATTGCATATCACAGAACAATGAGAATTGGGCGGACCAACAAGATAACGACTACCGAAATTCTACAAGATCTGAACATGGAAGACATTTGGCTCATAGACAGTTTCATGTCTCGGAAACTGAGATATGTTCTATTAAATGCCACAGTCGTTTGAAAGAACATTGAAGGAAGGCAAGATTCCTGGAAGAAAACTCGGGTATAGATGCTAAACGGTGATTTGCAATAAATAATGTGAACATCGGTAACTTGCAATAAATAATGCGAACATAATCAAACGTTTAACGGTCCAGGGATTTCACCAATCTGACAGTGTCCAGAAGCATAATATAAACAGTAATCAAGGACTCGAAGCCGGTATAGACAATTGTTGAGGCAATATTTATTTGCCTAAGTCCAACTTGATTGATTGATTGATTGATTTAGGAACCGACATCACAGCATTCGGGACATTCCAACTTGTTACAGATTTACAATCCAAATCATCAATTCCGATTTATTATTACCGTGCCTGTTATGGCCAGGTGGGACGGTAAAGAAACATGATTAAATATGAATCGTAAACGGTTGAATATATTAAATATTTATAACGATCATGTCCCGGTACTTCTGTCCTTCACCAATTCGCCTATGTGTCGGCTTGCTGTGACTTACAGAGTCCCATTATAATATTGTCGTATTTGTCTGTGGCTTTCAGGCCGATATACATCCTGCATTAATAGTCTCGTCCTTCTTTCCAATATTTGTTAGCCATCAGAGTAAGTTAGTTAGTTAGTTAGTCGACAGATCATCCTCGTTGCACATCGGACCATTCAGTCCATAAGTGCTCGGATCCCCTCCTCAGCAAATCCCGCAGCGTGTAGCGGCTAACGACGCTAGTTCTGTGTTGGTTTATCAATCTTCTTTGGCTTCCTGCGTAGTGTTCTTGTTTGGCCACCCCTCTTTTAATTTGCTGCTCTCGCAGTCTGGCCATTGTTGTAGATTCACAGTCATCACTTGGTTCTTGCAAAAGTCTCACTTCTCGTAGAGCATTCAGAATGTCAGCCTGGTCCATGGCGCGTCCGCCCTCCACAGTAGCCTCACCTGCGAGCTTGTCAGCCCGCTCATTTCCTTGTACTCCCGCATGCCCTAGCACAAAGATGAAACTAATCTTTGCCAGCCGAGACCGCTCCAGAGGCAGCAACCATTCTCTTCGGATCGACCCCTCCTCTATCCTCTTGATCATGTTCATTGAGTCGCTAAGGAAACAAGCCCTAGTGAATGTCTGTGTCTCGAGCCATGTTATTGCTTTACTTACTGCCATGACTTCCATGGTCAGGCTACTTGTGGTTTCAGTGAAAGCACCAGAGTCCTCCTTCACAATTCTCCCTCCGGCCCGAGCTGTAAAGGCCCATGAGCTTCTCACATGTCGGACGACCGACCCATCTGTGTAGATGACCGCGTCACTGTCTAGCGAATTCTCGAAAATCAACGCTTGTACTTCAGCCTCCACAGCAGCCGGATTTCCTTGTCTGCATTTTCTATCTAGTTGGATGCAAACTGAAAAGGATGTGCAGAAGTCTGTTGGCACTTGCACCCACTCCTCGCCAGGTTCTAAGTCCTCCAGTGAACACACCTGTTGAAGAATGTCTTCGGCTTGACCCATCCACGACCATCCTCTTTTTAACCTGCTGCCCTTCACCTTCCTAATTTCACTATGCAGTGGATGCTGTGTGTTTGCGTTAATTGCGTATCAGAGTAAGTGTCCAGCCAGTACATACGTTCTCTTCTGGCTGAGAATCGAATCGTGCTGCCTCCTCGTTCAAGCTCTAAGATCTGACTGTTGTTGTTGACAATCTTTCTGACGTTTTCTCCTATTTTACGTCACCTCGTTGGATTCTCGCACAAGTTGGTTCGCGACTTTCTCCCCAACTCTCCTTTACGTCATTTCTCCTGTACTGCGACTTGGCAATAGACCAGCAAGAAGATGCGCACATGATATGAAAGACACATTGGTTGTGAAAATGAGAAACGAAATACACGACGTCATAAAATGTGTTCCACAGTCCATCGTGAAGCAATATGCAGAGAATTGCTGTCGTCTGCTGGAGTAATTCTTTGCTCACCAAACAGAATACTGTTATCAACGGAAGAAAGCATTTTTTTTTTGGGTGTGGTTGAACAAGTGTTTCGAAATATCGGTCGATACACATAGATGGTTGTTCAGAGATTTATAGCAAGATTATGAACAACCTCCTCATAGCATTACGGTTAGAAATTTGTTGAATAAGTTTCTTGCTATAGGAAATGTGGAAGAAGCTCCGCGATCTGGTAGACCTGATGTGTCTGAAGTAAAATGTGTAGATATTCAAGACAAAATATTTGAGAATAAGTCCAAACAAGTCCTTAAGAGAAATGTCGCAACAAGTAGACATTTCCAACACCTGTTATAATGAACACTTCATTGGTACTTCCCAGCTTCCTCAAAACAGCGTTAGACTATAGCAGTGGCTATTGTAACTAACTGAATGAATTTTTAGCATGGTCATGTTTTGCTATCTCACACTAACACCAGAATCGTGGATCAGCTTCGTGTTCTTGTCTCGACCATGCCACGTGGTCAAGCTAATCCAGATTTTTACATCTCTGCCTTCCCCTTGTTCTTTTCCCCTTAATCTTGCCAGTTGTCACTAAGTTGTCTAATGTATTCCTTCATATACCGTGTCCAAAAAATTGTGACTGTCTAGGTCTAATTTCTCTAATCAGTTTACGGTTCTCATTTGCTTCTTGTATGGCTTGCTCATTTAGTTTTTCTGTCTGCCCATGTTATCCTTTGTATTTTCCACATAAACCACATCTCCACTGCCATTCCTCTTCTTCTTTTGTCCTTCACTGCCCTATGCCGTTAGGCGTCGCTGGCTTATTTGATGATTGGTTTCAGAACTAGGTCTTGCTTGCTTGGTCGCATGGTATGCTGAGATGTTGTGGGTTTTTAAGGTGTTCATGACTCCGTCTATCCATCTTTTTCATGGTCTTGTCCTGCCTCTTGATATTTCAATGTTCATGTTGTATGCTCTTGCTGCTGCCGAGAATTCTTTTTGATAGCTGTTTTTGCCAATCTATTGCACTATTAATCGAATCCTCGTAACGTGCGCCTTCCTTTATCCTTTAACATAAAATGCTAGTTTATTCATATTAACATCTGAAGGTTAACGAAGTAGAAGAAAAATAAGTATGACTAAGAGGTCGATTGACAGTGTTTTCATTTCAGTTGTGAAGCACACCCAAGGACCAATTTTGTAACATTAGACTGGTCAAATATGTATTCATACTGAATTGCATTTAATGGGTAACTTAATTGTTACTACGAGTATATATTTGATATTACAAGCTTGCAGCACACCTCAGACATATCTCACGATACCCTTGTTTTCATTCTCACTGTCTGGGAGATGGTGTTCATTCTCACTAGGTGGTCGAACCAGTTAAGTTTTTTTTTTTTTTTAAATTAACAATTTTTGAAATTAACAATTGGTGTTGCTCCAACTGTTTTATAGATCTTTTCGTTTCTAATATGGCCCTTTCTTGATTTGTTCGCTGTTTTTCTCAGGCATCACAGTTCACAAGTAGTAAGTTTCTTTTTCTTTTTCTTTAGTTTGTGTTTATGTTTGGCATTGATAGCACAACGTTGGTAAACAAATTGCATTTATAGTGTTTTTTCTTAATTTCCATGGGGATATCTGGATGTTTCAGGATAGGTGTAATTTGATATGTAACATTGTTGGCATGTTTATTTCTTGTCTCCATCTCTCTATCTAATTTGCCATCATATGTAAAGATTCTCCCAAGATATCTGTATTCGTGTACTTGTTTTAAGCCTTTGGTCGTTTATCTGTAGAATAATTTCATAAGTGTCTTTACTTATATTCATAACTTCTGTTTTTTTTTTTTTTCAATGTTGATCTTCATGTTATGTTTTGTGCAACTATTCTGAGGTAAATGTATGGTTCCTGCAGTTATTCACCACTGCTATGCAGTAGACATTGGTCATCGGAGAAGAGCAGTCAGTCCAATATAGATAGATACTTGATCATCATCTATATGATTTTTGTCTATTTTGGTGAAGCCATCCATATATATCACACAGAACTGTGTGACTTACTTATTGACTCGCCCTCGTAACGTTTTCAACCCTGCTATGCACCGCTTTACGGGAAATCGCAAGGGGCTAAGTCCACTGAAAACTCACCTTGGCGGGAGACATTTCGCGAGTGACGCCGAAGTTGGAAGTGAGGTGAAAACGTGGTTTAGACAACAGAGCACGCAGTTCTATGCAACCAGTTTGGGAGTCTGATAAAAACGATGCGATAGGTGCATTAATGTTGGTGGAAATTATTTTGAGGATTAATGGACAATGTATAAAATTAAACTGGTTTCAAGTTGTTATCATATTTAGTTATTTTTCTACAGCCACTTGTGACTTACTTATTAACTTAAAATCAGTTAAGGTTGAAACATATGTACAAGAATTTGAAGTCTTGACGATACGTCAGTCATGAAGTGAACATAATTGTATGTGCCAGAAGGGTGAGGTAAGAGGGGAGTTCAGAAAGTAATGCACCACAACTTTTTTTTTCTCAGGAGCTGTGTATTAAAAAAGCATGAATTGTATACACAATATACAAGGATTTGTCATGCAAACATCGGTATAATTTAACATAATCCCTATCAACTTGTACGGCTTTATGCCAGCGCGAAACAAATGTATGTATTCCTTGCTCGTAACAGATTCTGTCTTGATCATGTAGCCATTTCTTCGCTGCACGAATCACTCCTTCATCATTTCCAAATATTGTTCCACGGAGTGCATTTTTAAGTGAATCAAATAGATGAAAATCAGAGGGTGGCAAATCGGGACTATAGAGTGGATGGGGTAGTACAGTCCAACCCAATTTGGTGATTGCTTCCCGTATCGCCAGACTTGTGCAAGGGCGCTCATTGCCGTTAAGGAGAAGCAGGTCTGCTGGATTCTTGTGCAGCCAAACTCTGCGAAAGTTTGATTAAGTTTTTTTTCCACTGTCTTAATGTAAGCTTGGGAATTGATTGTCTCTCCTCTTGGCAAAAACATTCAATAATAGCACTTTTAATGTCTCAAACGACAGTGATCATGACCTTTCCAGCTGAAGGACTTGTCTTGAATTTCTTTCTTCGTGATGACTGCAATAAGCAACATAAGCCATGGATTACATCAGGCATGTTAGAATTAATAAAACAACGAAGGGACCTGAGACAGAAAGGAGGAGAAACCGATAACAGCAGGATGAAGTATAAATCTTTAACACGAGAAATAAGAAAGAACACAAGAAAGGACACAAACCAATATATACAAGAATGGTGTACTAGAATGTACTAATATCATACGAATGAAATAGATTATGAAATGTTTATGGAAATTAAGTTATTGACAAGAAATGTTCAACCTCAATTAAATGTTACCTGTGACAAGTTGGGATTTATACCCTAACAGAATCTAGAAAAATTCTACAACCCTGGCAGGAATACTGCAGTGGGATGTATGATATGAATGACCGTAAGGATATGAATGAGGTACATGAATCAATGATAGCAGAGACAGAACTGAACCCTCATTAGATGACATTATATGGGCAATAACTAACACGAAGAATGGTAAATCACCAGGATGTGATGAGATACCAGCTGAACTAAATAAAGCATTATGTAAACACATATGGAAATATAGTATGTGGCCAAAAGATTGGAAGATCTTCATTCCAATACCAAAAATGGGCAACCTGAAATTATGCACCAACTACAGAACTGATGCCCTGATCAGTTATGCAAGTAAAATTCTATTAGAAATCATAATGGGAGGACTTTGTAAGAAAATGGAAGAAGAAATTAATGTTGTTCAAGCTGGATTTAGACAAAGAGGATGAACAAGAGATCACATATTCAACATGCGTATAATATTAGAAAAGTGCAGAGAATTTAATGTAAACATATTCTCATATTTTGTTGATTATTCAAAGGCATTTGACTGTGTACAACATCAGAAACTTTGGGGAAACATATGGAAAATGAGTTTTCCATCACATTCATAAAAACGATCTACCTGGATCAATAAGCAGCGGTTAAAATAGATGGCGAGACATCAGACTGGTTTGACACCAAGCAAGGAGTCTCTCGGGGTTGTGCGCTGCCCCCTTATTTATTTAAACTTTACGCCGAAAATATAATGAGAAATGTCAGATATGATATAAACATTGAGCAATACGATGCCCTAAATATTGGTGGTCATGAAATACAAGAGATTCGATATGCTGATTATACAGTATTACTATCCACATCACAGAATGGTGTTAAAAAAACTAATAACCTCAACCCAAAAGAATAGTGAAAATCCCAACTTATATCTCAACATTGCAAACACAAAGATAATGCATACAGATAACACTAATAAGGAGAAAGAAATATATGTTAATGAGGGACAATTGAAAGTGTTGGATAACTTCGAATATCTTGGGTCATTAATTACCAACAATGGTTTCACACAGTGAACAACTACGGTGCCATGATAACGTATTCAGAATCTACAAAACGCAGTAACTCGTTAATTGGAACAATAACAATAGTCTCACCTAAAGAACTTGAGAATGCGAAATAACGAACGTAGCTCCGGCAAAAGTTCAACACCTTTTTAATTCGGTGTTACAGAATCATAGCATATAATTCTAGTGGCCTCGTAGCGCTCCCGTTTAGACCGGGACAACATCTACTTCAAGCATCAACAAATAATATCTATATCTGCATCATTCACCTTGACGCTCAGCCTATTTCTATTCCAATGTTCTTTCAGATCCTTGCCGTTATGTTCATCCAAGATTCGTCTAGTTTTCGGTCCACTGTTCTTAGATCCATGGCGTCTTCTCAACGAATGCTTCCTCTTGTTATCCACTTGAAGTCCACTGTACAATTACATCCAAACATCCAATTGCCACACCAATTTGGTTCCACAATCGAAATACACAACCGCTCACTAAGATGGCTCCACAGCGTATGCTTGGTTGTCGTGTGACGTATCTCGTATCTCTTAGTTTTGGTGCACTATCCACTTTGGTGTATACTTAGGGATTTTCCTTTTATCCTCTCTCTGCATCATGTGTTTCTGCAATAGCTATGTGGCATAGGGTTAGAATTAAATTGCAAAAAGACACAGATTATGGTGGCCACTAGGAAGCAGGAAATACCACAATGTAATATACAAGTAAATGGGAATATTCTTAAACAAGTGAATCGGTATAATTATCTCGGAACAGTCATAACATCTGATGGGAGATGGCTTAAAGAGATTAGAACAAGAATAGCCTTGGCGAAGGTAGCCTTTTGCAAGATAAAAAACATATTGAACAATACAATGATATCGTTTGCAACGAGAAAAAGACTGGACAGACAGAAAAACCAACGACCAAGTCCTACAAAAAACAAAGACATTAGACTAGACAATCACTGTTTTTTGGACACCTTATGAGAAGAAATAAATTAGAGAACTTGATGACAACTGATAAGATTGAGGGGAAGAGAACAAGAGGAATGAGAAGTAAATACCTGAATGGCGTGGCCACGTGGTATAGTCGAGACATGAACACTGAGCTGATCCACGACGCTTGTGATCGCGTGAGATGGCGAAACATGACGCCTTCGCTTATTGGCATGGCACATGATGATGGTGTTATGCGAGTGCAGTTCTGCAACAGATATGCTACTGGATTAATAATTTATGATTGCGGATGATGCCACTCCACTGACTGTATGTTTGCCTCAGTTTGAAAATGATGTGCCAAAGTTTCGTCACTTGTAACGATCTTAGCCAAAAAGTTCTCTCCATCAGCATTGAAACACTCGGATTCAGAAGAAATTGCTTTCCTTTACAATCGGTGGTAATTTGTAAGACTTCAAGGAACCCATATTGCCCAAACCTTAGAAAATCCTAGAGTTTTTACAATTGCATTTGCACTACCATTGCTGACTGACAGCTTAAGGCTAAATGTTGAGTAGTGATTCGCCTATCAGTAAGAATAATACCATGTGCGCATTTCAACATTTCTGCGTTGGTGGCTGTGACAGGACGTCCACAGCGGGGCCGACCAAGCAGCTCTGTATCTCCACTTCCTGATTATTTGATTCTGTGAGTACTGCGATTGACTGTACTTCTTTACTGCAAAACGTCCTTACACATCACGTAGACACATGTGAATATTTGACTTCTCTGCAACGAGAAACTCTATCACAGTTTACTGCTTATACCACACGTTGCTAACACGCTCCATTTCAACTGTTTAGAGCAGCCATATTATTTGACCGTTGGGTTGCAATTTGAAGTGTGCAAAATCGTATGCTTCTATCGTCATTATTAGCAGAGAAAAACGATCTGGTGCATTACTTTCTGAACGACCCTCGTACGTCTTTTTCGGTCTGCATTGGACTGGACAGAGAATGTACACGACAAAAACCCGAAGGTGGTTGAACAGAAGCACAGGCATTGATTTATGAACACTGTTCTCATCATCATCATCATCATCATCATCATCATCATCATCATCATCATCATCATCATCATCATCATCAAGTGCCCTGCCAGCTGGGGTAGGCGTTCATGACTCTCCAAAGATCTCGGTCTTTGGTTTTCTCGATCAACTCTGCTGCTGAAATTCCTCCATGCCACTGTCTCAATCCATCCAGCATCATTACACTGTTCTTGTGGTGATAAAATAGCGGAGCTTTTGCCGTGACTACGAACAGTTTAACCATGGAGGTCATTGTAGTAATAAAGGCTGGAGATAGAAACTTTTACCGATGCATGTTTTCATGAGAATGGCAAGGAAGACTGAGATGGTCTTGATCAGAAGGTAACGGCTTGAATCTCAGGTCAAGACAGGCTAGTATATATATTAGTTCTGTGCTAAGGCATGCGGGTGTAAGAGGAAACGAATGAGCAGATAGGCTTGCTGTCATGGCTGCCGTGTGGAGCAGACGGGCAATGGAGCAGGCAAATACCATGAACGCCCTCCTGAAGGCTGGACGAGTAAATGACTCAAGGGATGGATGTGGTTCTGCAACTTTGATCAGACTGCCAGAAAGGTAAGAAGTCAAACAGGATCAAGCTAAACAAGAACGACATTTGGGAATCCAAGAAAGTATAGTAAATCAACACAGAACTGCTGTCGACAATTTCTACACACTGAGGAAGATAGATAGGATCCTCTCTTTAGTGGGCACTTATGGTTTAGTAGGTCGACGTGCAATGAGGATGATCTGTTGACTAACTTATGTTACAGGAATGCCGGTGCATATTTGTTGTTGACAGCATGTATAAATGCATATTGAAGACAGAGGCTGTCTAAGAATTATTACAGCCAACCTTCGCTGATGTGTCTTTGTGATGACGATAATGAATTTGCGTGGCCTTGAGTCTGACAAAGATTCTGACAAAACTTGATCATACTGATGTAAATAAGGACTTCTGAGTTTTCTTTGGTCAATCATTGCCTCATCTTCATGCTCCCATACAAATACACACATTCACTTTGATAACATGGGCTTCAAAGTTTCACATCTCTCTAGAATTTTCTACTGCCATCTAGAAAACGGGCAAGCTACCACGCACTGAGGCAAACGCTGCTTGAAATTAATAAATAACGTGGGCAGAGGGCGTATGAATAATTAGAACGGGGTTAACATAACTGCTTAGAGTGAAAGTAACAACCATGGAGCAGGAGGGGTTAAATAATTAGATGTTTTGTGTCGATATCATCATTGTAATGACAACAACGTGTTACAAAATACGCCTTTAAAACTAGACATTCGCCAACATATTAATCCCCTGCACATTCTGTTTGTCAGTGCATTCACGTGTGCATTTTACAAAGTCATTGTTTCTATTCAGCGTTCTTTACTGTCTTGAAACGGTGAAACACAGAAGTCGCGCTTTCACATCACATGTGAACGGTAATCACCATCAACCTAACACAGCCTTTACCCCTGCTGTTGTCTCCGCTGAAGATAAATAAGACACTGCTAAGGCGATTACCAACATTCTGATGTAGTCAACGTACTAACGAAGAAACACACAAGCAGGCAAACAAGTACCGTTCTTTTGTGACACATTTGTTGCCAACATCCGTGCAGTGTGCGTGAGCTAAATACGTGTTCATCCTGGCAAGACTTGAGGCCTCGTTACAATTAAAGTAATTATAACAATTTTAATTAATAACTGTAATAATAACGACTATAGTAGTCATTATAGAACTAATCGTGGTTGTAATAACAATCGCAGTCTATTATGAGATGTAATAGTAGTAGTAGTAGTAGTAGTAGTAGTAGTAGCAGTAGTAGTAGAAGTAGTAGTAGTAGTAGTAGTAGTAGTAGTAGTAGTAGTTGTAGATTTTGTTACTCCTATAGCAGTAGTAATAGTATCAACAGCAGCAGAAGTACCAGCAATCCTAGTAATAGTAATAATAGTTGAGGTGGTGGTAATAGAAGTAGTAGCAGTTACTGTTGTCGTTGTTCTTGATTTGATGGTTGTTGTTGTGGTGGTGGTGGTGTTGGTATTTCTTGTTGTTATTATCATCATGTGTCTTGCCGACTGATATTAGCGATCATGCGTATGTACACCTTATCTTCAATAGAAAATACAAACAGTATGCTATGTGTAGCTCCTGCGAAAAATAAGACACAGTCTACATAGGCCTACCTTACAACGGACTCCATAAAGGTGAACATAAATCACAGAGTGAAAATCCCCCCAAAAATAGACAATCCAAATAAATATATAATAATAAATAATAAAATAAATAAAAGTAAGTATTCTATGAGACAACGAACGACGTTTCGATTATATACATCTTCAACATAAATAGATCTAAAGAAATCATATACAAATATAAAATAATATTAAAACACAATTCCTTCGTTGCCAAAAAAGACACAAACGTTGAGTTCAGTTCGGATTGTAAAGGTGCTCTTTTTCTACAAAGGTTGAGTCCAATGCAGCTGTTAGAAGTGCCACATAAGAAATGTCATTATTATATTTTTGTTATTGGATTGCCTATCTGTATTGTATGTTCACCTTTATGGAGTCCCTTGTAAGGTATGTACACTGTGTCTGTGTTTAGTGTGTCTCATCTTTTCTTTGAAGCTACACATACCTAACTATATTTTCTATTGTTACATCCTGCTGCAGCCGTTGCTTTTCTTATCTTATCTTCAACAGCTTAGACCATTCGTGTGTTGACATTGTTTCTTGTCATGATAAGACTGTCAAAAATATTATTTCCTCTATCTTTCTTGCCACAAATCTTTCTGTTTGTCATACGATGCTCCAATTTTGCTCTTGTCATAATTTTGATAAAAATCATGACTCATGCATTCGGTGGCATGCCCTTTACAGAACTTCGCTCCCATTACAACCTTCCGGAAAACTTCTCCGTCATAAGCAAAATGTCCCGCGTCCGATACATCCATCTGTACTGCCACATCCTGCACTCATCTTCTCTTTGGCCTTCGTCTTCCTCTCTTCCCGGGCATATATCCCTCCATTATTATTCTCTCCAAACTTTCGTGACGTTTCAAGTGACCAAAATATTTAGATTGTTTGTTTTGTTTTATCGTCTTTAGTAGCCAACTTTCTTCAATATTCAGTTCTTGTCGTATGGTTGCATTTATTCCTTTCTGTACCCAAAATATTCTCAGAACTCATCAATAACATTTATATTTAAAGGCATTTACGCGTTGTTCAGCTTGTTTAGTAAGTATCCAGGTCTCACAAGATTATCCGGATACGGTCGGGCTGGAAAGTACATTTTACAAATCACATACATTCTGTTTTCGATCACCATTTTTTTTTAAATTCCATTTCTGCTCTCTCTCTCTCTCTCTCTCTCTCTCTCTCTCTCTCTCTCTCTCTCTCTCTCTCTCTCTCTCTCTCTCTCTCTCTTTCTCTCTCTCCTCTTTCTCTCTCTCTCCTCTCTCTCTCTCTCTCTCTCTCTCTCTCTCTCTCTCTCTGTGATCTAAATGTGTTAATCAATGTGTGTAATTACACTCTCGTCGATTACTTAATATAGTGCTGTATTTTTGTTTTTGTTTGTTTATTCGCAGCTTTTGCTTTTTGTAAAGATATAGATGCTATTCTATCAAAATCCGCATGTTTTTTTTTTTTAATTTTTAAATTTTTTCTGTTGTTATAACGATCTTGTCTCTGTAAACAATAAAGCTAATTCTACTATATATCATACACTGACATTATAGAGTCGGCTTCAAATGGAAACCTGAACTTCATAACAGAAAACCGAAACGCCGTGCTATTGGCATAGAAGTCAGCACTATTGATTTGTGTAATATCAGAAATCTTCTCTCTCGTATTCACCTTGCCCCTCCAACTTTCCAATTGTTGACCATCTTTAAAATACCTGCCAGAACACACCAATTCATTCTTCTTGAACGATGTTAAAGGGAATTCAAGAACTGTCTCGTCCTGTAGGCTATGGCCTGTGGTACAGGTGCTACGAGACCTTCATCCAGACACTGAAGGCAAAACAAGAAACTATAATTTTACTACCGAAACATGGATTATGTCAACTTCAGTTGGTAAAATGGAAAATATCAGAGGGAAATCAGAATAATGAGTGTACATATTTCAGTATTACGTGAAACCAGACACCTTGGGGCTGAGAAAATGTACTCAGACGACTATAGAATGATTTACTAAGGATGGGATACAATGAAAGGGTTGTAAGTATAATCTTGGAAAGACAAAGAGCGATATATATATATATATATATATATATATATATATATATATATATATATATATATATATATATATATATATATATATATATATATATATCTTCTTCTTCTTCTTCTTCAGCGTTCCGAGCCATTGAGGTTCTTTGCTGCACATACAATCCGTCTCCATTCGTCTCTCTGGTCGTCTCTCATTGTAGTCTATTAGCCTTCATGATACCAGTGATTAGCGGGGACTTAAACAGATCATAATATATATCATCACAGATATAATCACAGATCATATATATATATATATATATATATATATATATATATATATATATATATATATATATATATATATATATATATATATATATATATATATATATATATAATATATGCCTGCCTCCGTGGTCTAGGCGTTACACGACTTTCTCCATAATCCCGTATGCTCTCGTGAGTAACATGACGTGCGCGAGAAATCGGTAGCGATTCTCTCCGCGTCGGTAACTTACGGGGTATGTGAGCCGTTGCGCAGAAAGCAATGGCAAACTACTGAGCGTAATCTTACCAAGAAATCAACAATCAGCTGAAAGATGCTGATGTTGACAGCGATGTCCTGTAAAGGATATGCGAAAACACACACACACACACACACACACACACACACACACACTCACACACACACACACACACACACACACACACATATATATATATTCTCAAGAATCATCCGCAAATAATTCCAAAAGACGCGAATTTCTAAGAGCCGGTGCGTTCTTGCCACATGAAAAAGCCATAAAAATGGCTACAAAATTGCTGAAATGTATATATTATATTTATTTATATGTATGGCTACATACATGGTAAAAAAAAACTCATTCCCGCGGACTGCAAACCATCTGTAGGTTCTAGTGGACTGGTTTGGACCTCAACGACTAAACAACTACTAAACACGATACAGCCGAATGCCATTTATTATTTTGTTTTTCGAAATATTTTTAGAAACAGAATATTTAAGGTTGTAATGTGAAGTACCCTAGTCCTTCTTTGCTCACATAGTTTTTGGCCACTGCTTACATTTTGTATTTCATGGCGAGTCGAATTACCTATACTCGAATATGTCATGTTGTAACATTAGCAGAAATCCATTATGTTTGCAGATAATGACATTGAAGAGGCCGATCTCGTATTTGCTGGGCCTTTTTATTTTTGGACGTAAGTCAGAGTTTTCCGTGTACTAATAATTAAGCTAAGTAAAACACTGTATATATGTGTGTGAGCGTATGTGAGGGTGTGTGTGGGTGTGGGTGTGGGTGTGTATATGTGTATGTGTGTTGTGTTCTTTCACAATTATTAGATGTGTTTGTTTATGAGGCTCAACTAGGTCGAGGCACGTGTAGACAGTGTCAGGAAAAGTCAACGGGTAGTGGCCACAAGTAATCATAGCATCTCTAGTGGTATACGTACAACGCTCTAAGACAGTTCTTCAGGTATAACAGATCAGATCAGTTGTCAGGCTAAAGTGACACACATACAGCTCATTTTTTTTCCAGAATTATAATGCTTATAAACATAACACTTTCAGATAACACCCAACACCTCCGAGTAACACTGGAAATATAGTGATCAGTGCATATGTTCACTTACATTATGTCCAGGGTTCAGAGCCTAGTAATGGTAGAACACGTTTAACATACTGCTCTAGAGTTTATTCAGTCATGCAATGGATATTTGAGGTATCTGGGACAGTAACCGTGGACAGGATTGTGTTAACATTTCCCTGTGCACTCAAAGATATGCGCTTATTATCACGCCCAATGTGTCTCCATCTTCATGATGTGTCATGGCAATAAAACGTGAACGATCTTGGTCTGCCACCACCGAGGATCACCAGTCTCTGATCAGGTCTGTCTTCCTTTCACAATTGTGCCATTTGACCTAGCTTGTGGGTCTTGGTGTCATGAAGACGAGCACGGTATTGTTAACTTTAACATTATGTTAATTGATTCATTAGATGTAAGATTTGCTAACTAATTCACGTGTAAATTAACGCCTTCGGTTGTATAATAATTGGTGAAGTGGAGTGCTGTTTAATAACTTAGTTCTCCTTAATAAAACGTGATGAACGTCTAGTTTCCGGCATAAAGAAATTGCAAGCAATCATGTATATGGCCATGAAACGTTTCATTTTTGAGAAAGCAAAATTAGTTAATAAAATCCCACCCCAAAACATTCCAAATTACAGTTTACCTTTATTTTCATGTTACGAACAGCAACCATATGAGTTCCTCAGCCTAGACTTAATTTGTGCATAAAAAACTTGAATTATTATGTTTATTGCTACATTAATTTAACATGCATAATATGGAACATATGGAGCTTAAAAAAATGGATGAATGTAGAAATCTTAATGCTGATGGACAAAAGAAAACGGAGTATAAATGACAAACAAGAATACTTCTTCTTCTTCTTCAGCGTTCCGAGCCATTGAGGTTCTTTGCTGCAGATAAAATCCGTCTCCATTCGTCTCTCTGGTTGACCTTCTCTTGCCAGTCGTTGATTCCAAGTGCTTGTAGGTCTGTATATATATATATATATATATATATATATATATATATATATATATATATATATATATATATATATATATATATATATATATATATATATATATATATATTATCTCTCTACCGTCTTCTTGGTCTACCTCGGGGTCTACGGTCATTTATTTCCTGAGTGTAAGCGAGTTATGTTTCCCTATTATCTTCCATTATTTCTATATGCCCCAGGCATTGTAGTCTATTAGCCTTCATGATACCAGTGATTAGCGGGGACTTAAACAGATCATAAATGTCTTTGTTACTTCTTCTTTTCCACTCTCCACTTTGTATATCCCTAATGGGTCCAAAGATGCGTCTTAAAACTTTGTTTTCAAAGGTTTGTAACAAGGCTTCGTCTCCTTTCGTTGTACTCCAGGTTTCAGAGCCATACAGCACAACTGGTCTGATCAGTGTTTTGTATATTGTGATTTTGGTGTTACGAGATAGCGCCTTTGATTTTAGTAGATGTTCTAGTGCATAGTATATCTTATTTCCAGAATTGATTCTAGTTTGTATTTCTTCCCTTATTATGTTGGAGCAGTTGAAGATTGTACCCAGGTATTTGTATGTTTCCGTTCTTTTAATGGTCATATTATCTATTTGTATGTGGCCAGAGTTTTTAACCATTCCTTCTCTTGAAATTACCATATATTCTGTCTTATCTTAGTTGATAACCAGCCCCATCTGTTGGGCTTTTTCCTGTAAGTGAGTCAATATTTCCAATGTCTTTTGTTCATTTTCCCCTATAATATCTATATCATCTGCATAACGAAGCAACCTGGATGTTCCTCCAATATTACATTCCTCCATTACCTTCCTTACAACTTTCTCCAGAGCCAGATTGAAGAGTAGCGGCGATAGTGCATCACCCTGTTTCAAGCCAGATGTTATTTGGAAAGGGTCTGATTTCCTGCCTTTATATATATTTTACTTTTACTATATTATAATTATCTTCCATGCATATCTGGTCATGTTGATTAACTTCCTTGGTATTCCAAATTCCTGCATAGCATTCCACAGACTATTCCTATGGACACTTTCATAAGCCTTTAAAAAAAAAATGTGTTGCGTATCCCTTACGGGACGTTGCAGTCAACACCAGCATTTTCAGCTGCTGTTGATGTACTAGGCAAGTGTTACGTTCAGTAGTTTGCCATTGCTTTCTGATACCTTTTTCGAAAAAACCAGCACCGCCGTGTTTCGAACCCGGGTATACGGGCTCACAAACCGCGTTCGCAAGCCCTTTAGCCACAAAATCCACACACATTTTATGGAGATCTCTTTTATATTCCCAATTTTTCTCAGCTATTTGTCGTAAAATAAATATCTGATCTATTGTTGATCTGTTTTGTCTAAACCCGCCTGGTAGTCACCTATTTAGTCTATTTAGTAATACTGTGGGGGACTGCGTGGACTCGAGGTATGGTGTCCACCTCAAGTGATGGAGGTCCCGGGTTCAGGCCCCGGTGATGCCGAGATTTTTTCTCGTGGACTTCTTGTAATAAAATTTCCCCTGGTCTCTGGGTAGTGAGATCGGATGCCCGTGTGTATTGTTGCGCACGTAAAAAATCCCTTGGCAGTTGGAAATCGAAAAAGAGTAGCCTAACGGCGCTGCCCGGGCAAAATTTTGAGTTAAAAATCTACCCAAAGTATTTCAGGATCCTCGCTGGTACTACGGAGTTCGTGCACTGAGCTGAGTTTCTCCAGACTCAGGTTTGAGTTAGGAGGAGAACGGAGCACTTACGGGTTGCACCCGTGTGCCGTGATGTCGATCCATCGACTAAACTAAACTAAACTAGTAATAATGTGGATAGTATCTTATAGCAACATAATAGGTAAATACAAAACTTGGAACGGCAATATTAAAAAAAAAAATCTGCTCAGTCATTACAAATACATCCTGTATCAGAGGTCAAAGCGCTCATCTATGAACACTCAGACAGCCCCGAAGTGCTCATCTATACAGATGGATCTGTTGTAAAGCAGCAGTTCAGTGGGCCGAACCGTTCAAGAATCCAATGGTGCCCACCCTATGACCAGAACTGCATGATGATGGAGGTGATGGCAGTTACACAGGCTTTCATATGGCTGGAATCGCAGTATTATACCAACGTGTTGTACTAAGTGATTCAATGAGCATGATTCAGAAGGTCGAAACTGGATCTGTACGTAGACAGTGGACTCAGTCGCTGCGGAAGTCTGTTGTCCGTAAAGTCACCTTCATCTTCGTCCCGGGACATGCGGGAGTCGAGGGAAATGAACGAGCTGATAAACTGGCTGGCTCTTAACCTCCTGTAGATGGCCAGCCCATGGATCACGCCGATGTTATTAACGTCCTTAAAGATATGTCGAGAACAGAGGACTTTGACGTCAGTGAATCCACATCGCTGTCCAGGATGAAAGTCTTGGGAGTAAGAATTGGCACGGCCAGACACGAGAGGTACATCGGGAAAGCGAGATGCCTCGTCAACCAACACAGAACTGGCACTATTAGCCACCGTACGGCGATACATATGCTGGGGGGGGGGGGGAGGATCTAAGCACCCATGGACCTGTCCGGAGTGCAATAAAGATACCCCAACTGACAACTGATAACTGATAACATCCTGTATATTTTACAAGCTAGTAGCGAGAGGTAAATTTCGGATCATGAGTACTAATATACATTTCTAGCGCATTGCTGCAGACTGACTTATAAACTAAATGTTCCACCACATGCCAACACACATGTTACAAAACGCGGCTTGTGAAAATCCTGGAATGGAATAGGAGCCACATGTTGTACTTAATCTGTACTTGTAATGCCAGAACTGCAGGAGCCACTCGAAGTGGAGAATAGTACATGTGTACGATTTGTGAGCTGTTTCAAGTGGTGCATCGTAAACAAAGAGTTAACAGGATTAGCTACTCTGCTTGATCAATTATTACCTGTAAATCATTCCACAGATTGTTGCTACCCTGCTTGATCAATTAGTTAGTTAGTTAGTTAGTTAGTTAGTTAGTTAGTTAGTTAGTTAGTCGCAGTTCAAACTTCACAGCAACGGGTCGTCCCCATTATGCTCCGTTCCTGTGCCAGTGAATATCACACCAAATGCTCCCCACTGCCCAATGTGAAAAGTGAAAAAGACAGGAGTCTCGACAAACAACAGCCCGCACAGATACACTGTGCATAATGCCGCCGCCAGAATGTCAACACAATAGTCCCCCACAAAACATCCAGTCATTTTCCCATCTGGATGTTTCCTAGATGTTCACCCACACAGTCCACGAAATACAGTTCATCGTCGATGGTAGTGGAGTGGCAGTCAACCAGAAGCCTAGCAGCCACGCATCTCTGCATAAGGCAAAAACCGGTCAACTCTGGGACATAGCCATCTGCCATCGCTCCGAACATGCAGTCACGTTCCAAAAAACCTCGGGCAAATTCAAAAACATTTCACACGAAACTCACAGCTCACAGTGTCGCGCCACGCACTCTACTCAGTAGCAGGGCGACGGAACCATCAAGCCTCCTTAGTCGCCTCTTACGACATGCATGGTAGGCTACAGTGTTGCTATTCTTTGCTTCCCTTATGGGCCCCGGCAACACACGTATATCATTCCACAGATTGTTGCTATCCTGCTTGTTCAATTATTACCTGTTTATCATCCTTCAGATTGCTGGAGCTACATGCGGGTATGCTACTACACCAACTGGTCTCAGTTCGCTACCAATTACCGGTTCTTCCCAGCTCGTATCCCTCCGCTGCTGTGCACTCACATCATATTTGCCTACGCCGACATCAGAGCTGCAAACATCACGCCTAACGAGTTCAACGATGTTACCATGCAAGTAGCCTTGATTGTGCCGTTTAATTCTCCCTTTGTCAGATTATGAAATATCTGGATGACTTGGTCACATGGCATAATCGAGACACAAACACAGAACTGATCCACGACTCCGGTGATCGTGTGAGGTGGCGAAACAAGACCACCACGCTTATCGCCATGGCACATGATGATGAAGGTTATGAAACCACTTAATCCTGTGTCTATCTGTGCGTTTTTATGTCTGTATTATTGTCACAGCCTCACCTAGAGACGGTACATAGAAGTAAGAGATACTAGCGAAGGGAGAGTACACCAGCAAAAGGGAAAGAACCGAGTCACTCGAAGGCTTGAATAATCCAGAGCCTCCTCGAAGGACCGGTCAGTGTGTCCACAGCCCCGTGGACACTGATGGGGCCCGCCGATTGCGGGGTCCACGAGAAACTCAGAGAGAGTTGCCACCCGTGTCGGATTGCGACACGTGTGGAGAAGGTCAGACAGAGACTGGACATCGAGGAAGCAACAGGGCTTACCTTAAGGGGACTTGATAGTAGACCCAATTGTATTTAAGGGTCTTAGACATATGTGTAGATAGCTGCTAGAGTTATTGTGTTAACTATGTTCATTACAAACTCCTGTGATATGCAATGTATTGAATGCTGGCTTGTGAAAACTCGCTTCGCCAGCGTACTATAATATGTATGTAATTAAATGATGCTAAATTGTATCTAACGGAGTTTGTTGCCTGTATGAGCCCGAGTTTCAATCCCCTAGAGATCTAGGACGGTGACAATTATGTCCCCGGTTGACTGTATTGGCGTGCCTGTTGAATCTCTTAAGCAGCTAATGGCCTCACAGTTACATCTGTTGTTCCTGCACCTCTTAATGAAATCTTTGCTTTGTCTTGATATGAACACGTAAATAATATATTCAATGCCGTCGCACAAGTAAGGTTGTCTGCAATATCTCGACAGCTAGTTCAGGTCGTACACTTATCTTATGTTGATGTTATCTTACCGCATGTATCATTGCTTACCCACCTTCTATATGATATACATAGGGAGGCCCCATTTTCCTCCATGACTAACCGTATTCCCTGTTCCACGGAAGACAGCCCGGGCGGGCGGGCGGTCGGGCGGTCGGTCGGTCGGTCGGTCGGGCGGGCTGGCTAATGGTCAGATTCTCCACACTGCACAAATGACAATTTAGTCCGATAAATGACGTGGTATGCCTTCAAATATGCTAGATCAAGACATAATGAGGTGTGTTGTCTTGTAGTTGTTCTGTTCTGTTGTGACCGCCAACCCTGAATGAACGCAGTATTAGTCATATAGCCCTCACCGTAGACATCAGGAAGGGTCTTCTGGTTCAACGTGTTGAAGTCACAGGTCGCGTCGTATAGCCTTACTATGTTCCGGTGTCACAAGAGCCTATCTCCCCAAACCAGCAGACTGGGATACATGGAGTCATTACACACACACGCACACGCTCGCACTCACACACATATACGTATACACACACGTATACACACACGACATCCACACACACACACATACAAGCACACACTCACACTCACACACGCATATACACGTGCCACATACACGTTTACACACCCTTCCTACACACACAAACACGCACACGCACAAACACACACACACACACACACATATAAAATAAACCACGACTCCGAGCGTCAGACAACTCGGAGGAGCTGGTGGTCTCTGACTTCGCAGCGTCGAATGCCCGTCCGACCGCGTTCATGATATTATCAGCGTATTCCACCCCCTCCCCCCCCGCCCTCCCCACAGGCTGCACTAAAGAGTCCCGCTACGAAAAGAAGAGTCCCGAAACAGGGACTTGCTAAAGAAGTGTCATGGTGCTGGAACATCACATTCTATAGGGCTGCATGTACGGGGACATATGTGGCCAGTCTTTTCTTCTCTTAGCGGACGACAAACGCACGCGTCGTTACTAATATATGCTTAGAGAGGAAATGGCTATAAGAGAAGGGCGGGCACTGTGGGGCTTCACATTGCCCAGGGCATACCACAACCTTAGTGGCGGGAAAAGACAAGGAGGTGCATTAAGTTATGAGAGAAGACCAGCAGGACATTGACAATACGAAGTTCCTATTGGTTTACTGATATTATAAAATAACCGCATAGCACCTGCTGTTCTAACGGTTTGAAGTCGTAGGTCTTCACATGTGCTAAGTCAATGCATATGAGGAGGTAGCACCAGTTCCTTTTTCACCACATTTCCCTCCTAGACAAAACTAATTTCCATTTGACAATGTTTAAGTAGTCTGGAGATCGAATCTTAGATTTCTGTGTTCGATAGCCAGTGCAGGAATCAATATCTTTGGTCAAGTGGTATCAGGAAGACGACAGGTAAGAGACAGGAAACATCCAACGTGTCCACTTCGGCTTTTATCACGTGAAAACCAATGATTTCCGGACAGCGGTCACTTGCCATTAGTGACACTAGTCGGCAAGTACTACACAACCATTTCCAATTCGCTTCGAGGCGGATTTTAAAAATTGACCTGGCTCCCAGGTGGACTCAGTCCAAAATAAGTACCAAGAAATATCTTGGGAAGTTCCCAGGTGGACTCAGTCAAAAATAGGTACCAATAAATATCTTATGAAGTAAAGGCGATCAGTGTAATATTGATAAAATCACCTGTTGATCTATAAAATACTGGGCCGATTACGTGTTAATAGCTTCGTTTACTTATTATTTTACAATCACAGCTCTGTGTAAGGGTCTATGTGTGCATAATTATGTTAAGCGACCTACCTAACGCCACAAACATCATTCAAAGCACAGCTAATAATGGCATTGATTTGTCAACAGGTACGCCCGTCTGAACAGACTCAAGCGAGACAACCCGTCTCTACAGATCATTCTGGCCGTGGGAGGTTGGGCGGCTGGCGGAGAGAGGTTCAGTAGGCTTGTGTCCCGCGAGGCCTCCATGAGCCAGTTTACCAGAAACCTCATCAACTACACCAGGAGACACGGCCTGGACGGAATCAACATTGATTGGGAGTACCCCACAGCCGGGGACAGGGGCAGTGACGTCATAGATCGGGAGAGATACACCAGGCTATTACAGGTCGGTGGCAGAGCTGGTTGAGGTGGCCAGTTGCTGTAAACTATCAGTTTAATTGTATCTGTATGCACTGTACCGTTATCACAACAGCAGGAATATGCTGGGAGGCGGTTATAATTGTAGATCCATATGTAACTGAACAGCGTACCTACACCAGTAAAGCAACCAGGCCTTTTCTTTCCGAGAGACAGGATCAACCCCAGGGCAGTAGTAGTCTAAAAATATACTCTGTAACTATTGAGGTTCGAATGTATGATGATTGTGTTGGTAGGCGAGTGCACTAACCCTGAACCATCACATACAAACAGTTATAAATGTGTGGTGTTGACTTAGTCAAGTCTATGTCAAGACAAATGTTAGATAGTGAAGACCTCAAGTGGATGTGAGCCAATGAACGAGCGTATCTGCTGACATAAAGGGCGCTGGCGCTTGGAAGACAAGAAATGGACACTGAACTATTAGGAAAAATGTATTTATTGACGACAGCTAGTTTAGATAACAATAAAAGACACAATAATCTACTCAAGGATGCTTATGTTTACATTTACGAGTAGTTCCCGCAAAGAAGAACTTATGAGTTGACGAATCCGAAGTGTTTTCAGTCGGCATCATACTAGAACGAACAGTGTATACACTTTGCGACATTTGTTGATGACACTAATTCATTCATTATGTGACATGCCGATAAGCGTGGGCGGTCATGTTCTGCCATCTCACTCGATCGCCAGAGTCGTGGATCAGCTCCGTGTTTCTGTCTCGACCATTCCACGTGGCCAAGCCATCCAGGTATTTAATTCTTGGTCTTCCTCTTGGTCTGTTCCCTTGATCTTGCCAGTTGTCACCAAGTTCTCCGATTCATTTCTTCTCATAACATGCCCAAAAAGTTTGACTGTCTACGTCTAATGTCTCTAATCAGTATACGATCTTCATTTGTTTCTTGAAGGACTTGTTCATTGGTTTTTCTGTCTGTCCATGGTATTCTTTGCATTTTCCTCAGAAACCACATTTCCACAGCCATCAGATGTTTTTCAGCTTGTCTGCTCATTGTCCACGCTTCACATCCATATAAAAGTACAGGTTCTATGTAGCACTTCAACACTCTTTTTCTCGTTTCAATTGATATCTTTTTATTGGTCAGTATGTTTTTCATCTTGCAAAAGGCTACCTTCGCCATGGCAATTCTTGTTCTAATCTCTTCAAGGCATCTCCCATCAGATGTTATGACTGTTCCGAGATAGTTGTACCGATTCACTTGTTTAAGAATATGCCCATTTACTTGTATATTACATTGTGGTATTTCTTCCTTCCTAGTGACGACCATAATCTGTGTCTTCTTACAATTCAATTCTAACCCTAGTTGTTCACTGTGTGCAACAACCGCATCTACTAAATTTTGCAGGTCCTGTTCATTGTCTGCAATCAAGACTGTATCATCTGCGTATCTAATGTTATTGATGTATCGTCCCCCAATGTTGATTCCTTCCATATCTTCTATATTTCTGAAAATATGTTCACTGTACAGGGAAAAAAGATCTGGAGACATTACACATCCCTGTCTCACACCTCTCTTAATAGGCGATATTGACCTACTTCATTATCAATTCTTATGGCAGCTTGTTGTTTCCAATAAATGTTTTTTACAAGTCTAAGGTCTTTTCCATCAATTTGTAGATCTTCAAGCATCCTTATCATGTCGACATGTCTCACTTTATCGAAAGCCTTTGTGTAGTCAATAAAGCAGAGGTGTAGATCTTTGTTTACTTCTATAGAACGTTCAATTACTGTTCTCAGTATGTACACAGCATTTACTGTACCCTTGCCTTCTACAAACCCACATTGTTCCTCTCCTATGTCAGGTTGTATTTTCTTCCTAACTCTTTGCATGATAATTCTTAGCAAAATCTTCGTGATGTGACTCATTATACTAATTGTTCGATGTTGATCACATTCCAAGGCTCCTGATTTCTTTGGGATTGCAATAAATACAGAATTACATAATTCATGAGGTATATCTCCAGTATCATATATGGTATTCAGGAGTCTGGTAACTTTATCTATTCCGTATTCTTCTAAAGCATTAATCATTTCTGTTGTGATGCTGTCTGAACCGGGGGTCTTGCCAGATTTCATATGGTTAAGATCATTCTGAACCTCCATCTTCAAATTGATGGTCCTTCATTATTATTTTGAATATCATACTGTTCTTCTCTGTTATCATCATAAAGGTTTTTCACATAATCTGACCATACATGCAAAATCTGATCTTTTTCTATTATGATTTTTCCATCTTTTGTCTTTAGGGAGCCTGCTGATGTATGTGTTTTTTTTATTAGTAAGCTCCTGGATTCTTTTGTGCATTAGTTTGGTATTTTTACTGTTGTGTTGTGTTTCAATTTCTATTCAATATTTCTCGAGCCATGCTTCTTTTGCCTCCTTACATAATGTTCTGACTTTTCCGTGAATTTCTTTATATTTGGCAGGATTATTTTTGTTCTGTCTTCTGGTTTCCATTAGCTGTAAATTTTCGTCAGTCATCCATGTCTGGCGACCCACTTTCTTTAATTTTGGAATAGTTTTTTCAGCAGCTAAACTGATTGAATTCTTCAACATTTCCCATTGATCATCCACATCTTGAAATAGGATCTCTAGATCAGACAATATATCAAATTTGTTCTTTACTTCTTTGTTAAAATTATGTTGTATTTCTTTGTCAGTTTTCAATTTGCACAAACCATATTTAGTGTTTAGTTGTATACTTGACTTTCTTTTACTGCATCTACGCATTTTCAAAGAATGCTAGAATATAAATTCTGAATGAGCGATGAACTACACATAAAATGACTGAATAAATTCATGAAACTAGGAAAATATGCTTCATGCAATACATACATAAGCTAGCTGAGACACACAAACACAAGAGCGAGAATTTCGTAATAAAACAACACCTGGTAACGAAACATGCACTCCTCTGGGGATATTTGAACTCAGGACAACCTGACCCTACGGCTAAAGCACTAGCCACTATGCTATAGTGGTTCACAAAACACCAGCGTATTACTTACATCAATAAATACATAGTATGCAAGACGTAATTAGCTATCTCAGATTTTTAGATTTTATGTATCATTTAATGGTAATGGTAATGTAATGATATATTTATGTAAGAGGCAAAGTGCATTACAGGATATAAAAAGAATCACCTGATGATCTCCCTGGGGGGAGGGGGGAGGGAGAGATTCAATGAACTCGCTGACAGACGTTAGGCCAGGGCAATGCCCGCTCCTTTACATCTTTAACTTAATTAATAACCAAAGCTATGGACAATGGACATTTACTGTGGGCCTCCAGGCAACCTTTAGAAACAGGTTTCAGCAAAACGTAAAGGTGTAACTAATCCCCAAGACGGGGCTACAATAGAGGCATGTAGTGTGGTGTCTTTACATGAACCCGGTCACCAGATGATGCGATGGAGTGGCCAACTCTTTCACCATGGCCTTGCCTTCCCAACAATTCAAAACATTGGCTAAATGAATAAATGGCTGTTCATTCGTTGCTCTGTCCGTCGATGGTATTCTTTGCATTTCCCCCAGAAATCACATCTCTGCTGCTACTATCAGATGTCTGTTTATACATACAAACACGTGTGTGTGTGTGTGTGTGTGTGTGTGTGTGTTTGTGTGATTGTGTGTGTGTGTTTGTGTGTGTGTGTGTGTGTGTGTGTGTGTGTGTGTGTGTGTGTGTGTGTGTGTGTGCGCGTGCGTGTGCGTGTGATATATGGAACGGTGGTTAGACATTTTTTAACTTGACCTCGGCATCCAGGTCGACTCAACCTAAATTGTGTACCACGAAGTGTTCTGGGAAACAAAGGTTCTCGGCGTGATAGTAAGCACATCGCCTGTCGATCGCTGCACGCCTCGTGGAAAGGCGTCCTTTACTTGAATGTTGTCCTGGCAAGAAAATATTTGGACTTAAACGTCGATAGTGCTTTTAATATTCTGAAGCTCAAACCATGATCACGTGACATGCCAAAGTTGCTTTGTTTGTTCTCCTGGTCAGTTTTGTCTTGCTTACGATATGTTCGTTACGACATGTTTGTTCCTGTCTTTGTTATGCAAGATGACAATCTTGACCAAATGTAACGACTGAAGCCGAAACGACAATCGGCTGAAACTGAAACCAAGTGAGTTTCTCTGACTTCGTGTCCTTTGACATCTGACCACTCAATGTCTGTTGTTGGTGAGTTGTTAGTTGCATATCTTTTACAGGATGTCGCAGTCAACCCTAGCATTGTTTGGCTGTTTGTCATCTCTTGGCAAGTTTACGTTCAGTAGTTTGCCATTGCTTTATGAATGACCGACACCCATACCCTTTTATAAAAACCCAACGCAAGGCGGTCTGCTGCCAAATCGCCCGCCACTGTGTTTCGAACGCGGCATTCGCTATTTTTACTGCGTCCGTAATACCTCGCCACGGAGCTGGCTGTTGGTTGGTACAGGCCCTAAAGCAACCAGTCCCGGGATAGTTGCTAGACGAGACGCTGTCACCATACAAAGTGATGTGCTTATTGCTTTTACTTTCTCTGTTATCTTGTGTCTCGTCTGATTTCTATTCCTTGCATATACATGTTAATGTATTTATCACCAACGATAATGAAACAACAGGTTATCTTCGGTTATTTTCATACGTGCTTCAGTCTCCTCTCAGATATCATACAAGGAGACTTTAAACACAGTGCAGGAACTCCGTAGACCTTGTTAGTATCTCAATGTGTTTATTTCTGAATTCATCAATACTATTACTATTCTTCGGCAGTTTGGTTTTCAAATGTTTATATGTTTATTTGCTTGCCATGGCGGAGGTTTATACGGCCTTTTATTTACTATTTGCAACTGTCGATGGATGTTTAACTTAGGTAAACTATACACAGGACCTCATTTATGTACTTGACCAAGACGGTTTGGTATTCATTTCACTACTCTGGGATCAGCGGCTGACCGAGTGGCTAGAACGCCGGATTCTCCTTCCGGTAGATCCGGGTTTGAATCCTCGATAAAGTATGGAATCTTTCTATCGGGGGGAAAACAAAGACCCCTAAGCCTGTACAGTTCGCGGCGACTGCACTAGCAGGCGGCCTTAATTCCTCAGGCTCAAGGGCACTCCCCCCCCTCTCCACAGATGCGTATCGAACCATGACCACCGAGCTGGAAGGCTAGTGTCTAGCCACTACGCTACCACATATGAAATGTTTCCGGAAGCAAAAGTGGCCGGAGTGGTACTTCTGAAATCACTGACCGCATGCCGATTGGCCAAAAACTATGGATCTAGCACCGTATGCTGTATCTCCTCTTGTCCCCAGTTCACAGTAATAAATCCCTGGGTTGGGCCGCTCACAAATATAACTGTTTGGTGCAGGAGGTAAAAGTAATACATGCAGTAAACAAGGGTTCTTGACTTGACTAACTATCGCAGACAATTGTCACTTTGGCTCATTCTATTGTAGACAGTTATCTCTTGAACCCACTATATCTCATCTATCACTGCCCCAGACAGTTGTCATTCTCTGTCATTTTACTGCATGTGTTACTTTTAACTCCTGCACCCAACTGTTATATTTGTGAGCAGCCCAACCCAAGGATTTATTACTGTGAACTGGGGACAAGAGGAGATACAAATGAGTGAACGACGAGCGCCTTGGATGTCAAGTGAAATAGCACATAGGGCTCCCTGTCCGAACGTCATGATTATTCTCCACATGAATCCTAAATAGCTGTAAATCTTCCATTAGCTTCAGGAGTCATTGCCCCAGGAGATGCGACCAGTCAGAGATCCTTACCAGCTTTCAGTGCACGTGACATGAGGTCTAATCTGTTTACTTTGTCCCTTCTAAGCATGGAATCAAATAGTAGCTGAACACACACAAGTCTGTGTGTGGTTGGGTGTGAGAGTTTGTATGGATGTTTTTGTGTGTAGGTGTGGGGAGGGGATGTGGAGGTAGAGTAATATTCACTAGGGCATAAAAAATCGTTTGACGCTTCCTAAGTCAACAAGATTTACACTTAACTAGCTTGTGTGTTTCAGAGTGCCCAATTCTTAAACCTTTGAAAATAAAGATTTACTTACTTACTTAATACTTACAGAGTGCCTGAAGTGCGTGTGTGACTGCTGTGTGGGAAAGTGGTGTTGTCTTTGTGTGAATACATGCACGATTGCAGTAGTCGCTAGTGATGTCCGATAAATAAAGGACAAATATATTTTATCCTTTGCAATTTAAAGACATATATGTGAATGAGCGTCCCTGTGTGTCTCTGTGTTTGTGTGTGTCTGTACATGAGTGTATGTGCTTGTCTTTGTATGTCAGTCTGTGTGTGTCTGTTTGCATCTCCGTATGCGGGCGTCTGTGTATGTGTGCCTGTCTATCTGTCTGTCTATCTGTCTGTCCGTCCGTCTGTCGTATTGACTGTATGAATGCCTGCATGTATTTCTACTTGTCTGCTTGTTTGTGTGTCTCATTCTGCTGACTAATTGTCTGCCTGCCTGTCTAGTCTCTCTGAAAGCCTGTTTTTCTGACTGCTTGCCAGTCCTGTATGTGTGCCTGTCGGCCTGTTTGCTACCAGTCTTCTACATAAAAGTAAGAAAACAAACTGTTTATGATCTGTTACTATGACTTCTTCATCCCACAATAGATTATACAGCAAGGCTTCGGCACAGAGGCGGCCAGCACGGGCCTAACTAAGCTGTCTCTCTCTGCGGCGCTGGAAACAGATATCAGAGACGCCGGGAACTACTACCAGATACAGGAGATTGGCAAGTAAGTGCAGTAACTCTACACTACAGATATAGGAGAGTGCAAGTAAGTGCAGTAACTGGCCGTTGTGTTTTAAGAAATATTTCAAGTAAATACACGGGAATATAAATCGGTGCTCAACCATTGAAACAGTATGGGGACCGGGATTTTTTTCACGTGGACTTCTAGTAATAAAATTTCCCCTGGTCTCTGGGTAGTGAGATCGGACGCACGTGTGTATTGTTGCGCATGTAAAAAATCCCTTGGCAGTTGGAAATCGAAAAAGAGTAGCCTAATGGCGCTGCCCTGGCAACATTTGGAGATTAAAAATCTACCCAAAGTATTTAAGGATCCTCGCTGGTGCTACGGAGTTCGTGCACTGAGCTGAGTGTCTCCGGACTCAACATCACTGCTGATCCGCCGACTAACTAACTAACTAACTGAAATAGTATCATAAATAAAAAAATTTACATGTTCTGACTGACACCCGTAGAAGTTGATTGGTTGGTTTTGGTTAGTTGCTGGGTGGGTGGTTAGTCAGCTTGTTGGGTGATTGTAGTGTAATCTGAGCTCAAAACAGGGCTGGCATCTATGGATTGAGGCTGGTGCAGAAACTATCCTGTCGACTCAATACCGAAATCTGAGCTCAGAACAGGGCTGGCATCTATGGATTGAGGCTGGTGCAGAAACTATCCTGTTGACTCAATACCGAAATCTGAGCTCAGAACAGGGCTGGCATCTATGGGTTGGGGCTGGTGCAGAGACTTTCCCATCGACTCCATACACAAATAACATCTTTGTCGGGACTGTGTTCCAGAGCTCGTAATCCCCTCTCAAAGGTCAGAACTAGCAGGATGTGCAATACGGCACTTGATGATGATGATCATGAAGGTAAGAAACTAGCAGGGTGCGCAATGCAGCACTTGATGATGATGATGGTGATGAAGGTCAGAAACTAGCAGGGTGCACAATACGGCACTTGATGATGATGATCATGAAGGTAAGAAACTAGCAGGGTGCGCAATACGGCACTTGATGATGATGAAGGTCAGAAACTAGCGGGGTGTGCAATACGACACTTGATGATGATAATGAAGGTAAGAAACTAGCAGGGTGCGCAATACGGCACTTGATGATGATGATGATGATGATGATGAAGTTCAGAAACTAGCAGGGTGCGCAATACGGCACTTGATGATGATGAAGGTCAGAAACTAGCAGGGTGCGCAATACAGCACTTGATGATGATGATGATGAAGATCAGAAACTAGCATGGTGCGCATTACGGCACTTGATGATGATGATGATGATGATGATGAAGATCAGAAACTAGCAGGGTGTTCAATACGGCACTTGATGATGATGATCATGAAGGTCAGAAACTAGCAGGGTGCGCTATACGGCATTTGATGATGATGATGATGAAGTTCAGAAACTAGCAGGGTGCGCAATACGGCACTTGATGATGATGATGATGATGATGATGATGAAGATCAGAAACTAGCAGGGTGCGCAATACGGCACTTGATGATGATGATGATGATGATGATGATGATGATGATGATGATGATGATGAAGGTCAGAAACTAGCAGGGTGCGCAATACGGCACTTGATGATGATGATGATGATGATGATGATGATGATGATGATGATGATGATGATGATGATGATGATGATGAAGGTCAGAAACTAGCAGGGTGCGCAAAACGGCACTTGAGCTTGGAAAGTTTCCCAGACTGGGAACACAGTCGGTGAACGGAGAGGTGCTCTAAAGTTTTCACCACCCGCAGAGCAATCAAATAGATCAAAACAATGTTTACCCGTAGTGAATTTTCACAACGAAGACACAAACCATATATAGTACGATTTATTGCCTGACGAGATGCAGCGAAATGTGCCAGGCAATAAATCGTACTATATATGGTTTGTGTCTTCGTTATTCAAAATCAAATAGAAATCAGAGAGCATACAAGATCAATTGTTGCCAACCTTTGGAACACGTGCTAAGCTTGGCGCGTGGAGCGATTTTGAATGGCAAACCGGGTGAACTGAAATACAGAAAATGATATTATTTTTAAAAACATTAATTTTTAATGAAATAGAAGAATATAATTATGCTAAAGTTAAAGTACCTGTTCTACATCCCTTCACAACGATAGTTGTCAGACATTGGAGGTAAGAATGTGCGATCTGATGCAAACTGAATGTCGGGCAGCTATTACAGACCTTGACTCTGTTCTGTTTCTATCCTATCCGTTCCCTCTCTGCCGACCACCCGACAAGTAATTCTATATTTCTCTCATCGCATGTCAAGCCAGTATAATTTGTTGACCAAAGCAAAACAGTTGGCATTGTTAAGAATGTTATATGGAAGACTGAGCTATTGGGGACACATTTCTTAAATAACAGCGGATATCCTTCCCTGGCCTAGGAGTTAACGTCTTTCTCCGTAATCCCGTATATCCACGTGAGGAACGTAACCTGCTCGAGAATCTTGCCGCGTTGGTAACTTACGGGGTATGTGAGCCGGCCGCTCAGAAAGCAATGGCAAACTACTGAGCGTAATCTTGCCAAGAAACCAACAATCAGCTGAAAGATGCTGATTTTGACAGTGATGTCCTGTAAAAGATATGCGAAATTAAAAAAAAAAAGGTACTGTTAATGAATGCGTCCCGTGACTCCCACAAACAATAGACAACGAGTGAACCGCATTACTTCTTTTGAACAGCTCTAGAAACGTTGGGTAATAAACAAAAGGGAAGGCGATCTGAGCCTTTCAGACCACGGACACAGACTAAAGTACTTAACCCAGCTATAATATTGAAAGTAATTAAAGGGCTTTTCACAGGTAATAAGGCGATTTTGGTATATTGTGTTAGATCCATGTTTGTATAGACCAATCAGCACTCGCTGAGTTATGTGGTCACTGTCACCCCGGCAGACTTTACTAGTCGGTTTCCTATTTTAATAAAAACAGTTATTTAAATGTTTATTTTATTTTTACCTATAGTGATGCCTATACAGTTCCTGTACCTTTCACATAAAGCTGTATGCGTTTTACTCATGCACTTATTTGGTGAGGATCTCCGTGGCGAAGTGGTGGAGCCGTTTCCTCGCGTTCCGAAGTTGTGGGTTCGATTCCGTGCTACGTCTTTTGGTTCACGGGTGCATTTTTCTCGGAGACTCCTGGGGGTCGTCGCTGAAGCTACAGAGTTCGTTCTGTGTGCGACGCTTTCGGTAGGCCGTCATGCGGAACCTGTTAATGTTTCTTTCATGCTTTTGTAATAAAGTCATTGAACGGGTTTCAAATGAACGTCCCTAATAGAATGATGACACTGCCAGCGTTGACTATTTGTACGGCCGTGCATGTTATGACATGACCAGCAGCTGTTAACTCAGTCTTCATTCGTTGATTCAGGTACCTAGACTTTGCTTGTCTCATGGCGTACGACATGCACGGACAGTGGGACTCTGGACTAGGTGCTCTTCATCATTCACCGCTAAATCCAGAAATTGTAAGTGATACATTTTATTAGTTAATTGACACTTCAGTGAAATGTCTTAGTTAATTAAATCTCATTACTACACTGAAACTCATCAGTTCATTGAACCTCATTACTACATTGAAACTCACCACTTCATTGAAACACTTAATTTCATTGAAACTCTTTACTCTATTCAAACTCTTTTCTTTATTTATTTAAACTCTACTTCTGTGAACGCTAAAGGTTGTTGAGATGTATCATCGACTACGCCGCTTTGACTGGGCACTTAAAGAGAGTCGGATACTGGCACCAGTAAGCAAATATGAATATCAGTAAATCTTTTAAAATCGTATGCTACCAGATTGAATGGATTGACATCTTTTGCAGATGCTAGATGCTCATTGGCTTACTGTATCCAGCGGAGATATACACTCGTAGTTCATAAATGATCAAATCAATGTAGATGATTTATGCATAGCCTATATGTTTTATTACACTGAAGGACATTATTACTAAGAATCGTTAAATACACACAATACACATTGTTATTACTTTTTCTGAAAATAGATTAGCCAGTAGAGGAAAAGACCATGCATCTTCTATCGGGTATGTCCGATGTTCGATCCTCTCTCAGGTTCCCATTGTCTTTGGCATGACCGTGGCACGGCGTATCTATATATTGAGTGAACACGATTGTCACAGGTTTAACATTGCACTAGACAACGGCAGCTCCCTCCAAATCTTGCATTTTCGTCTCCCACGTCAGTTGGCAAGGCACTGACAAAGACTTCGACACAACCAACGGTATTTTTGTTGTTGTTAAAGACATCGTGTCAGTTCTTTAACAGCTATTGTAGTAAATCCTCACATCGTATCACAATCAAACGCTGTCTTACTTAGTTTTTATAAAAGGGTTTCAAAGACAGGGTATTGGCCTCATCGCACCGGGTTCTATCGGATATGGGTTAGTCTCTTTCCGTATCGCGAATGTCGAAAGCGTCGCACAAAGCACGAATTACGTAGCTCCAGGAAGAGCGACAACCCCCAGGAGTGCCCGAGAAAATTGCACTCGTGAACCGAAAGACGTGGCCCGGGGTCGAACCCACGACCTTGGGAGAGCGAGGCAAACGGCTTAACCACTCGGCCATGGAGACTAGACTTGTATTGACATATGACAAGGCAGACGTGGTTGCGGACTTGTGGGAGCACGTGCACACCTCGGAGGAGCAAATGGATTACCATGGTCTGGCAAGAATGAGACAGCGAGGAGTGACGAGGGGATCTGGCCGTCGCTCAACGCTCAGAGGAAAGGCGAGACGGACATATAATCAGATTGCTTCTGGTACTATTAGTGTTGGAACTTTTCGCTGGCTGCTGAGGATGGGGACGGAGCGCTGATGGGAATGTCCCGAATGCTGTGATGTCGATTCCTAAATCAATCAATCAATTCCTCACACAGTCATTCAATGAATTCCTAACACAGTTATTTAGTTAATTCCTAACATAGTCATTCAGTTAATTCCTAAGTCACGTATTTAAATTATTCGTAACACAGCCATTCAATTAATTCCGAACACAGTTATTCAGTTAATTCCGAACACAGTTATTCATTTAATTCCTGACACAGTTATTTAGTTAATTCCTAATATAGTCATTTAGTTAATCCATAACTCATTTATTTAGTGTATTCCTAACACAGCCATTCGGTTAATTCCTAACACAGTTATTCAGTTAATTCCTAACATAGCTGTTAATTTAATTCCCAACAGTTATTTAATTAATTCTCACCGGAACGTCTAGCTAGAAGTTATAGAAAGGCCTCAAGGATCAAAACGATTCATCCACCAGTTGTGAGAAATTTGTCTGAGCACGCATAAATCCGTTCTCAAACTTGTCTCTGTGTCTCCCATCACTCTCTCTCTCTCTCTCTCTCTCTCTCTCTCTCTCTCTCTCTCTCTCTCTCTCTCTCTCTCTCTCTCTCTCTCTCTCTTTTCTCCCCCCCCCGCCCCTTTCATCTTTCTTCCTTTCTACACAGTGTCTCTTTGAAATTCCCTCTCTCCCTACATCTATCTCCCTCTCTCTGTCTCTCTGTCTCTCTACCCCCCTCCCCCCCCCTCTCTCTCTCATTTTAAAACAAAATCGCTGTCTGTGACTCTAATAATGCTTCTAAATCAGTCCATATGTGACCAAGGTTACCATCAGTGAGGTCTGAACAATAAATTGCTCACCATCACGAGAACTTTATTGACAATATGTGCCTTTGCGACCAGCAGATCGGTTAATTGTTGAGCGACGAAACAAACAAACAGCAAACATCTCATGTATTCTAAATCTGGCTAGTGCGCTGTAGTAGTTCAGAAGCCGTCTAGTGTTGCCATCGAACTTTACTGTGATCGCACTTGTATTTAGTTGATTTACCGCTCCGTGGCGAAGGTGTTACGGGCGCGGTTCGTGATCCTGCATACCCGCGTTTGGAACACAGCTGCACGCGATTTGGTAGCAGACAGCATTGCGTTGGTGTTTTACGAAATGGTATGGATGCCGGTCATTCAGACAGCAATGGCAAACTATTGAACGTAAACTTGCCAAGACATCACAACAGTAAAAAATGCTGGTGTTGACTGCACCGCCATATAAAGGATATGCAACTAACTTTTTTTAAAAGTTGATTTAGATCTGGATCACAGAACACATGCTTGATAAGGACTACTTCAGTCCACATTGTGTATCAGCTCAAACGGCTTGTTTGCTGCAGTTTTCACAACAGAAAGAATAATCTGAATGCTACAGCGGATGTGGAAATGGGCGAAAATAGTTATATTATTTAATCATTTATAGCAAATGTCTGGCTTCAATCTATAATTAATTAACTATATTCGTCCCACATTCCACACTGTTGCAAACATTCCTTACAGTCTTGCTTTAACTGCACTTATACAAACGAACTAGCGTCTGAACATAACAACTAATGTTTGAACATAATCATCTGCAGCGAAGGACACAATCCAAGACCCAATAAAACATAAGGCAGAAGGAAGCTAACTATAAGACAAGAATAAAATGTAGTCCTTTGCTTTCTTGTTCAACTGAAAATGGTAAATAACAATGATTTCTTCTCCTGTGCCCTTTATCAGTTATCAGTTGGGATATCTTCATTGCACTCCGGACATGTCCATAGGTGCTCAGATCCTCCCCCAGCATATGCATCAGCGTCCGGTGGCTAATAGTGCCAGTTATGTGTTGGTTGACGAGGCACCTCGTTTTCCCTATGTACCTCTCGTGTCTGGCCGTGCCAATTCTGACTCCCAAGTCTTTCATCCTGGACAGCGATGTGGAATCACTGACGTCAAAGTCCTCTGTTCTCGACATTGTGCCCTTTATTAACCATTGGAGCATAGATACAGATCCTCAGATAACTCAAAACCAAGCCGTCCTATCGATTGCAATCTCCAGCAGCTCCCCCCCCCCCCCCCCCCTCCTATGGATTATGCATTGTTGATGTCTACAACAATCATTTGACAATGTTGTTTTCCTATGTGAATGTATTATGCACTATTGATGAACGAAAGTTGACTGATTGGAAGGGACCGAATGTAAGACGGGCCTGCGTGCCCAATTTGTTACTCTTTGAAAATAAAGTCCGTCAGTTCGTACGTTCGTACGTTCGTTCCTCTCCAACCTCCTATCGTATCTTCCGCATATTATTCATCTATGTTCTAATTGGCTTCTCTGTGTGTTTAGGTAGCCCTCTATTTCGGTTGCTATGTGGCTTTCTAACTATACCCAGTCTCATAAAATAGAAACCAGCAAAAGTTCTGGAACATCAGGGCTAACTAACGTAATTACTAGCCACTTTATGCACAGAGTACCGTTTGTTTTACATATGCGGGCATAGCCCCAACATATCACTAACATGTCACTAGGTCACGGTCACTGACTTTGTTTTAATAAACATAATAGTGGAACGGAGAAGCGGTCCTTATGTGGAAAACAGTAAAAACAACAAGCAATGGGAAAACACAGATATATGTACGTGGAAAATTATAATAAACATAAGCACAATAAACTTCATTATAACAGCAGATGGTCCCATGAAAGGAGAGTCTTGATTGCCAATGCCTTCACAACGCCAAAAACCCGCAGATGAAACAATGTCACCATTCCACGCTTATTCACACATCATGAACTGAAGATCACAAAGTGGTCCAGGGAGGTAGGGGATGTATCTAGATTGAATGATTTGGTGATCAGAGAACAAAACCTCCTCCCCCAAATATGTGTGAGTGTGTGTGTGTGTGCGTGCGTGCGTGCGTGCGTGTGTGTGTGTGTGTGTGCGTGCGTGCATGCGCGCGCGTGTGTGTGTGAATAATAAGTCGTAGTTATTGCAGTAGTATTAGTAGCAGTGGAAGTAGCCGTTATTATTCTTATTGTCGTTGTTGTAGTATCAGCAGCAATAATATTAATAGTAGTCTGTGTAACCAGTTACCTAGTGTTTTGGAGTGAGCCTATAGCATAGTTATGCCTACAGCATAACGGGCAGAAGTAGAAGAAGAGGAGGAGAAGCAGGAGGGGAAGAAGAAGTTTGTGTAGTAGTAGTAGTAGTAGTAGTAGTAGTAGTAGTAGTAGTAGTAGTAGTAGTAGTAGTAGTAGTAGTAGTAGTAGCAGCAGCAGCAGCAGCAGCACCAGCAGCAGCAGCAGCAGTAGTAGTAGTAGTAGTAGTAGTAGTAGTAGTAGTAGTAGTGGTAGTAGTAGTAGTGGTAGTAGTAGTAGTAGTAGTAGTAGTAGTAGTAGCACCAGCAGCAGTAGTAGCAGTAGTAGTAGTAGTAGTAGTAGTAGTAGTAGTAGTAGTAGTAGTAGTAGTAGCAGCAGCACCAGCAGCAGCAGTAGTAGTAGTAGTAGTAGTAGTAGTAGTAGTAGTAGTAGTAGTAGTAGTAGTAGTAGTAGTAGTAGTAGTACAAGTAGTAGCAGCAGCAGCAGCACCAGCAGCAGCAGCAGTAGTAGTAGTAATAGTAGTAGTGGTAGTAGTAGTAGTAGTAGTAGTAGCACCAGCAGCAGTAGTAGTAGTAGTAGTAGTAGTAGTAGTAGTAGCAGCTGCACCAGCAGCAGCAGCAGCAGTAGTAGTAGTAGTAGTAGTAGTAGTAGTAGTAGTAGTAGTAGTAGTAGTAGTAGTAATAGTAGTAGTAGTAGTAGTAGTAGTAGTAGTAGTAGTAGTAGTAGTAGTAGTAGTAGTAGCAGTAGTAGTAGTAGTAGTAGTAGTAGTAGCAGCAGCAGCTGCAGCAGCAGTATCAGCAGCAGTAAGTTACATAAAGACAAACTGATCCCAGTTGAGGAATCAATACTTCAGAAAGTCGTGTAGAATTGAGACAGGCCAAACAAGGCCACATGCCGAGTGGGACATAATATTGTCATCTCTACAGCTATTGCTAATATCACGTGTTCACATTGACCAGCCCGTCTCTGGGAGAACCCTCTGATGGAGTGTCGGAGGAAATGAGCACATTTAAAGCCATCGATTCCTCCTGGTTTCGTCTCTCTATAATTGATGGCATGTATAGTGGTGATGAGCACGGTCTGAGAGTGACAGTTACAGAGAAAGAAAGACATAGACAAACAGAAAGTCAGGTAGAATGAAAGGCAGACACGCAGAGAGGCAGAGAGGTAAACTAGAAAATAGGCAGCAAGCAGACGGATGGCCTGGTGTGTTATCTGGAAAGCAAGCAGGCAGCAAATAGATAGACACACAGACAGGTAGGCTTAAAAGCAAGCAGACAGATTGACAGACAGACGGGTAATTAGGTAAGTAGTTAGACAGACAGACATCAGACAGACAGACATATATACACGTAGACAAAAAGACAAACAGACAAACATTCAGACAAGCAGATACAAAGACAGACATATAGACAGACGGACACACGGAAAGGCGGCCGAATTGACTGACCAGGAGGTGGACAGACAAACAGACAAAAGACAGACAGTCAGACAGGCAGGCAGGCAGGCAGGCAGGCAAGCAAGCAGAAACGGAGAAAGTTAACACAACAAAACAAACATACATACAAAAGCAAAGAGCGAAACAGTAAACAAAGGAAGAATTTATAAAACAAAACAAAAAAGCGAAGAACCACAATCCAGAGATGTGGACAGCATGCAATTAGTTGGGGCAGTAATAATAGACATACGAGACAGGTAAATCAATGAAAGACATTAATTATTGAAACAATGAAAGCAAGCAGCCAGACAAACATATATACAGACAGACGAAAGGACAGACGAATAGACGGGCCAGGAGGCGAACAGACAAACAGACAGACTGCGTTTCAATGGGATATCATCATAACATAGCGATTAAGCTAAAGATGTAACTAATTAAACAGCACACAATTTCCATTTTACAAACAAACAAATTAGAACAAAGCAAGCTTTCGACTATATTACAGAAACGGTCTTCATTGATTATGAACATTTGCTTGTAAACTTGAACTTCGTCTTTAAGTATCGCAAAATAGCGTAATTTGGGTGCCCCATTGGGGCATCCTCACACAACACGGAGGACAGGTGCACCAGGCGATTTTAGATTGTCACCATGAGACTGAATGACCAAGTGTTATCATGCTTAAAGTATTTGTACAGCACAGATGGTTGATTAGAAAATAATATGGAAGAAAACATCTGAAATCTAACATCGTAGGAATGTGTGAGGAAATATGGAAAAAAGCACACCCACACACACTCACACACACAAGCACACACACACACACACACACACACACACAGACACAAACACACACACAGAGGTGGGGGGGGGGGGAGAGAGTCACCAAATAAGTCTAGCCATTATTGTGGATCTGAAAGAATCAAGACCTATTAAAGGACACTATTTATTGTCAGAATGTTACTGGACAATGTAGATGGCAGGCGTTTTAATGTCGGCAATCAAGCACATGACACAGCAACATAAAGCATTGAAGAAAGTACAGGTGCACTCTATACTGATCTGAATAATGCCTTGAAGAAGTGCACAAACTCAGAAATAAATACCAAATTAGCAGGTTGAAATGCCAAAATGGACACACTCAAAATGATTGTCCGATGATTGGGTAATTATTTCTTTATGTAATGAAAGAGAAGCTGACTTATAGAGAGAAGAAAAGGTCTTCGTATGGGTGCTGGAATCATCTGGCTCATCAAGATTATGGATGTGGAATATGGATGTAAAAGTAATAGTAGAAACTAGACATCAACAGAAGACTTCAAAATCCTATAAAAATCGCAGAAACTGTACAAATGCAGACTGCTACAGTGATCATGGATTAGTCATATGAACTTAAAGAAGCTAAATATAAACCAGAACAGCATAAGATTAAATTATGTGAACTTAAGAAATAGTATCAGATAAAATACAAATACAGAATTGAAACAGAAGAGATTTGATACGTCAGTTTATCTTATAATTATGTTGAAAGATGTTAATGATAAATGGGTAATATTGAAGGACTGTGGATAGTGCATAAAATTACCAATTGAGTCGCGAGTGCACTATGGATCGTCATTATCAGCATGTGCCATGCCGATAAGCAGAGTTGTGGATCAGCCGTGGTTCTTATCTAGACCATACCACGTGGCCAAACCATCCAGGTATTTACTTCTGCCTTCCTTTTGTTATTTTCCCTGCAGTATTACCAGTTGTCATCAAGTTCTCCTATTTATTTCTTCTCATAATGTGTCCAAAATACTGTGATCGCCTACGTCTAATTTCTCTAATAAGTGTACGGTTTTTATTTGTTTCTTGTAGGACTTCTTCATCGGTTTTTCTGTCTGTCCATGGCATTGTTTGCATATTCCTCAGAAACCACATTTCCACAACCATTAGATGTTTTCCACCTTGTCTGCTAATTGTCCACGCTTCACATCCATCCAAAAGAACAGGTTCAATGTCGGGCTTCAATACTCTTTTTCTCGGTGCAGATGACATCATTTTATTGGTTAGTATGTTTCCAACTTGCAAAAGGCTACCTTCGTTATGGATATTCTTGTTCTAATCTCTTCAAGGCATCTCTCATCAGATGTTATGACTGTTCCGAGATAATTGTATCGATTTACTTGTTTAATAATATTCACATTTACTTTTATATTACATTGTGACATTTCCTTCTTCCTATTTACTATCATAATCTATGTCTTCTTACAGTTTAATTCCAACTTTATTTGTTCATTGTGTCCAACAACCACATCTACCAAATGTTGCAGATCCTTTTCGTTGTATGTAATTAATACTGTGTCAACCGCACATCTAATGTTATTGATGTTGCGTCCCCCAATAGAGATTCCTCTCATATCTGCTAAATTTATGAAATTATTTTCACTGTATTGTGAAAAAAGATATCTGTAGGCATTACACATCGTTGTTTTACCAATACAGTCGCGAGTGAACTGTGGATAGTGCATTCAATTACCAACAGAGTCGCGAGTGCACTGAATTATTAACACAGGTTAACGTGGATTTTTAAATTGACATGGGAGCCCAGGTCAATCTAATCTAAAATGAGTACGAAGAAACTTGGTCAGTTAATGCGGCCAGCGTGGTATTGACCCATCACCCCTGGAGTGCCGTATAAAAACGTTAGTTGCATGCCATAATGACATAATAATAATAATGGGAGATTTTAATGCTAAAGTAGGTACAGGAGAGACACGGTTTATGAAAATTTGGAGTGGGGAAACAGAAATGATGCAGGTGACAAAGTAATTGAATTTTGCACAGAAAATGGGTTAACGATAGCCAACACACTTTTAAAACAACACCCAAGAAGACTCTTTACGTGGAAATCCCCGGACAGTACTACCAAAAACCAGATAGATTATATTTTAATACACAGAAGATGGAGATCAAGAAAAGATCCTACGAAATGCAAATTGTGATACAGACCACCAGTTAGAGGCAGCGTGAAAGTAAAACTCAAAACGCTTATCCGAAGACCAAGGCTACTTCGTTTTGATCTCACAAAAATACCAGATGCATACATACGTAGAAGTGAAGAATCGTTTTGGGGTCTTGATGTCTGTACAAGAGGAATTTATACCTAATGAACTGGCAGTACAAACTGGAGATATCTTGATAACTGCAGCCAAGGATTTAAGTTCTACCAAGAAAAAGCAACATAAGACATGGATTACATCAGACACGTAAGAATTTAATAAAACAACGAAGGGAACTGAAACAGAAAGGAGGCGAAACAGATAAAAGCAGGATGAAGTATAAATCTTTAACTCGAGAAATAAGAAAGAGCATACGAAAGTATAAAAACCAGTATATGCAAGATTGATGTACCAGAATAGAGCAATATCATAAGAATGGAAAAGATTACGAAATGTTCAAAGAAATTAAATTATTGACTAGAAATGTTCAACCACAATTAAATGTTATCTGTGACAAGATGAGAAATACCCTAACAGATTCTAGAAAAATTATAGTAAAATGGCAGAGATACTGCAGTGGAATGATAGACTGTGATAATATGAATGAGATAGATTAATCAATGACAGCAGATACAGAACCTGAACCCTTATTAGATTAAACTGCATGAGCAATAAAGAACCTGAAGAATGGTAAATCACCAGGATGTGATGAGCTGAACTAATTAAAGCGGGAGGAGAAGAAAGCCCACACATATATCACGCATTATGTAAAAAGATATGGACATATGGTATATGGCCAAAAGATTGGAAGAGATCTATCTTTATTCCAATATAAAAAAGGGCAAGTTGAAATTATGAACGAACTATAGAACTGTTGCCCTGATCAGTCATTAAAGTAAAATTCTACTAACAATCACAATTGGAAGGCTTCGTAAGAAATGAAAGAAGAGATTAAAGTGGTTCAAGTTGGATTTAGACAAGGAAGAGGAACAAGAGATCACATATTCAACATGCGTTTAATAATAGATAAGTATAGATAATTTAATTTAAACCTATTCTCATGTTTTGTGGGTTATTCAAAGGTATTTGACCGTGTACAACATCAGAAACTTTGGGAAATCATGACAACAATGGGCTTTCCATCACATGTACAACAACTCATATAAATACTCTATCTACACCAACTAGCAACGGCTATAATAGATGGCAAAACATTAGATTGATTTGACATCAAGCAAGGAGTCCAACAGGGATATGTGCTGTTCCCCCTATTTGTTTAACATGTTTAAAATATAATGAGATATGTCAAAGATGATATAAACAGGGAACAATATCATGTCCTAAATATCGGTGGTCATGGAATACCAGAGATTCGATGTGCTTATGATACAGTATTACTATCCACGTCATAGAATGGTAGAGAACAACTAATAACCTCAACCCAAAGGAATAGCGACAATTACAACTTATATCTTAACACAGCAAAATCAAAGACAATACATAAAGATAAAACTATTATGAAGAAAGAAATGTATGTTAATGAGGAAACATTGGAGATGATGACACAATGGAGGGAATTAAAAGATGAATATCTATTGCTCTTCAGAAGGGGGGCTGCGTGGTCTTGAGGTATGGTGTCCGCCTCGAGTGCTGGAGGTCCCGGGTTCAAGCTTCGGGGAAGACCGGGATTTTTTCTGAGATCTGATGCCCGTGTGTATTGTTGCGCACGTAAAATATCTCTTGGCAGTTGGAAATCGAAAAAGAGTAGTCTAACGGCGCTGCCCAGGCAAAATTTGGAGTTAAAAATCTACCTAAAGTATTTCAGGATCCTCGCCGATGCTACGGAGTTCGTGCACTGAGCTGAGTTTCTCCGGACTCAGGCTTGAGTTAGGATAAGAACGGAGCACTTATGGGCTACACCCGTGTGCCGTGATATTGATCCGTGGACTAAACTTCAGAAACTAACACAACTGAATAAGTAATGGAGGGAGACAGATAAAACTACACACATTAGATTTTCAGAGCATGCATCCTTCCCATTGCAACATACGCATGTGAGACCTGGACACTTACTAAACATGCTGAACAGCGCGTACATGCCTTTAAATATAAATATTATAGACGAGTTCTACGATTATCTTGGACACAGAACAGAACAAACGAACCCATACGACAATATCTGAATATTGAAGAAGGTTGGCTACTAAAGACGAAAAAACAAAGAAAATTAAAATATTTTGATCTCTTGAAACGTCATAAAAGTTTGGAGAGAACAATCTTGGTGGGATATACGCCCGGGAAGAGAGGAAGAGGAAGGTCAAAACGAAGATGAGTGCAGAATGTGGCGGATGATCTCCAGGTGGGTGTATCGGACGCGGGACATCTTGCTTATGACCGAGACGAGAAGTATTCCGGACTGTTGATATGGGAGCGAGGTTCTGCAAGGGACATGCTACTGAATGAATGAATGTATGACCTTAGAGCGTCGCAATCAACCCCAGGATTCTTTGGCTGTTTATGATTTACAAGGCAATTATTACGTTCAGTAGCTTGCCATGAACATCATGCCAAGAACCAACATCATGCCAACATCATGCCAAGAACATCATGTACTGCGGACCTTAGACTTGTAAAGAACATATATTGGAAACAACAAGCTGCTATAAGAATTGATAACGATGTAGGTCAATATCAGCCTATCAAAAGAGGTGTGAGACAGGGATGTGTAATGTCTCCAGATCTTTTTTCTAAATATATATTTAGAAATATAGAAGATATGGAAGGAATCAACATTGGGGGACGATACGTCAATAACATTAGATATGCAGATGATACAGTCTTGATTGCAGACAATGAACAAGACCTGCAAAATTTAGTAGATGCGGTTGTTGCACACAGTGAACAACAAGGGTTAGAATTAAATTGTAAAAAGACACAGATTATGGTCGTCACTAGGAAGAAGGAAATACCACAATGTTATATACGAGTAGATGGACATATTCTTAAACAAGTGAATCGATACTGTTATCTCGGCACAGTCATAACATCTGATGGGAGATGCCTTGAAGAGATTAGAACAAGAATTGCCATTGCGAAGGTAGCCTTTATGAAAAACATACTGACCAACAAAAAGATATCAATTGAAACAAGAAAAAGAGTTTTGAGATGCTACATAGAACCTATACTTTTGTATGGATGTGAGGCGTGGACAACGAGCAGTCAAGCTGAAAAACAGCTAATGGCTGTGGAAATGTGGTTTCTGAGGAAAATGCAAAGAATACCATGGAGAGATAGAAAAACCAACGAACAAGTCCTTCAAGAAACAAATGAAGATCGTAAACTGATTATAGTCATTAGACGTAGACAGTCAACATTTTTTGGGCATGTTATGAGAAGAAATGAATTGGAGAACTTGGTGACAACTGGCAAGATCGAAGGGAAGGAGACCAAGGGAAGACCTAGAAGCAAATACCTGGATGGCTTAGGCCCTGTGGCATGGTCGAGACAGGAACACAGAGCTGATCCACGACTCTGGTGATCGAGTGAGATGGCAGAACATGACCGCCCACGCTTACCGGCATGGCACATGATGGATGGATAGCTTGCCATTGCTTTCTGAAAGAACATACTTGCGAAATGAACGCATGGTGGTCTGCTCCCAAATCGTCTGCTGCTGATTTCGAATCCTCGAATCGCTATGTCGGGGAACTTTAAATCTCGTTCACTGTGCTATGTCACAGCACCTACCGAGTGTCAGTTAAATATGGATCTATGACAATAAGCCAAGTAATCCTGACGTGTAAAATAGTCCTTCACTTTTTGATGACCAACACAGTGGTTAGAGCACTGGGTTAACAACACACTGGTTAGTGTACTGTATCGCTAACACCGTTGTTAGTGCACTGGGTTAATAACACTGGGGTTAGTGCATTGGATTGACAACATTGTGGTTAGTCACTCAGTTAACAAATCTTTGGTTAGTGCACTGGGTTAATAACACTGTGGTTAGTGCACTGGGTTAATAACACTGGGGTCAGTGTGCTAGTTTAATGACAATGTGGTTAGTGCACTGTGTTAATAACAATGTAGTTAGTGCACTGGGTTAATAACACTGTAGTTAGTGCACTGGATTAATAACACTGTGGTAGGGCACTGGGTTAATAACACTGTGGTTAGTGTGCTGGGTTAATAACACTGTGGTTAGTGCACTGGATTAATAACACTGTGGTTAGCGCAGTGGGTTAATAACACTGTAGTTGGTGCGCTGGGAAACAGTACTGGGGTTAGTTGTAACAGTTCCAACTAGGTGTGTAAGCCGTGACGTATAATTTGGTCCATCATTGGTGTTGTGAAATCACTATAAATTAACCATCAGATGATAGAAATTACCAAAGACAGTCTGATTCGCAGCTACAAGTTGGTTATTCCGGGGAGCGGGTGGGATGAAACAGTACCGTCGTTTTTGAGAATTCCCTGGGAGACAGAAAATATGACAAGGTCATTTTACCGACTCACAGGATCAAAGAGAGAAGGAGGGCTGTTGTTGAAAGTTTGCCACAAGACAGAAAAATTGTAGGCATATGTTGAAACATGGGGAAGCAACTTTTGTATTGGTGGATCAAAGGGGAGAGAATCTTTCTGAAATGGATAATCTGCCCCTGAACCATCTGAAATAGTTAGTGCCCTTGAGGACACCTGCGTGACATCAAAGATGTCATGTGAACAATTCAAGGCTCTTTGACAAAAACCAAACTTGTTACAGCGATTGTAAACACGAGAGTTGGCCGAAGACGGACGGTGTTTTCGCTAGCTCTGTTGGAATTGGAAGAACATCTACCGTGTGCGGGATTAATTAAATTTAATTTACACGTGCCTGTCATGGCAAATTATAGATGTGATTCAGGAGAAAAGCAATGTTACATAAGGTACTACATAGCTTATATTTAGGCAGTAGCATGGTTGAAAATAGCTAGAGTGGGATGATTAGCTCTGTTAGCTGAGAATAGAGTAGTGAAGTGATGATTAGCTCTGTTAGTTGAGAATAGAGTAGTGAAGTGATGATTAGCTCTGTTAGTTGAGAATAGAGTAATGGGGGATAATTGGGAGATGGGGAAATTGTCCAATAGTGGGATATTCCAGTGGGGTGCTCCCTGGGGGTTTCGCACTCTGTTTGTTGGTTTTTTCTTGTCTTGGCCTGATGCAGACTTATGTGATGGGCTCATCTGTCCCTGACAGAGTTTGGTTCACTGTATTTTTCTGAGCGAGGCCGGTGGCCTACGCTCATCTAATAAGGATCAGTGACGGGGTGGCTCTCACCAGGTGTGTTCTCTATTTTACAGGTTCCCTCTGGTTGGGATGAAGAACACAGAAACATTGAAAATTCAGATCCCGGATAATTTTGGTGCAGGAAGATTGGTCAGCAACTTTCTCACTGGCCTATGCTAGAAAAAGTTGATAAAACATTGCTCGGCGGAGCTGAATAGTATAAGTATCCCACAGGATAAATACTGAGAACATTCGTGAGAATATTTCACACTACCTGTGGACAGCAACATAGTAATGGGTTTTGGTTTTCATACCATTCGTGAATAAACCAGTGGTGATGGATGTTCATTCCACTTATTACTAGAACAGTAGGGATTGATTTTCACACTACATGAAACCAAAACATTGGAGAGTGTTTGTTCCACTTAACAAGGAAATCAGAACATTAAGACTTTATCTGAGAAATTAAGAGATCTATTTGAGACTATGTACAATGACTGTTTTAAGAGTGAAAACTTATAGAACATTTCGTAAAAAGGAAGAATGTCATGTTCATGGGACAGTGTTCCGCTTTTCACTGTGCAGGAATTGTGTGGTCTCAGTGTCTATAAACTATTAGGAACAGTTTTTTTTAAGGAAAAAAATAGTATCAGTCCCAGACTGTATATTTGAGTGGGGATCAGGCCTCGTGGTTATCAAAGCTCCTGGAGGTGGACAATGTCTGGCGGGAGAGACGCAGCGTTTGGTGAGGTCCATTGTGCTGATTCTTGTGATGTCGTGTAATCCTTGCCATGATGAGTGGACTCTGATCCTGAGCTTTGTGGTCTGATTTCTACATTTACACTAGAATATACAACACACATTTTCTTCGCATACACGTCTCACATACATTACACTTTTCTTTTAATAAATTAATTGTTATTAATTTTTAGAAGCAAGAGTTGTTAAGTATGTTGCGTTGGGGAAGAATGAGAGGGGGCATGATCAGGCAATGATAGAGAGTGAGAGAGAAAGAGGTGTCTACAAACTGACGGAGTGTTGTGGGCGGAATCTGGTGGATTTCTCCAGAATATGCTCCTCTTAAAGACTACTATCTGTGAGTAACTTCACGATGCTTTTCTCATTAGACTAGAAGGTTCACTGCAGCACGTCTTTCTTGTCTAACATTTTAAACTCTTAAGTACTCGTTTTGGTCCAGACATGATGAATCCGAGTAACGCTCGTCTATCTTGTGCGACCTTATTGTCTTCCATGCAACAACTAAAACTTATTTACCAGATACAACATATAACCTAGCTGACCTTCTTACAATAAGCTTCTTAAGTGCGGTCCTAATACATTGCCTTACCCCTAAATACTAACTTACTGGGTGGGATTAAGTATTGGGTACGCTGACCTGAGTACGACATTCCACCGTACTCTACCTAGTCTGTTACATAGTGTTAACAACACTTTGGTTAGTGCACTGGGTTAACAACACTTTAGCCAGTGCACTTAGTTAACAACATTTTGGTTAGTGCACAGGGTTAACAACACTTTAGCTAGTGCACTGGGCTAGCAGTACTTTGGTCACAACGTTGTCTGGAACAGAGTCTGTGGCTTAGGGAAAGTGAGCGCAGTTTCACAAACATGACATAGTTCGAAGTCAGCCACAGTCGATTTGGAAGCATATCGCTTTGCGTGAATTTTCACAAGGATATGAATGCCGGCCGTTCAGAAAGCAATGGAAAACTACTGGACGCAACATTGCCTATAACATCAAAGTCAATAAATAATGGAGTTGATGGCGACGTTCTGTGAAGGACATGAAACTAACGGTCTGTTAAAGTCTGTATAAATTTACTGTCACTGACAACTAATTTAAACTTACTCATTTGCTTATTTCTCTGTATCACCAACCATGATGTACTTGTACACACGGACATGGAGAACAGCGCACGTCTGTCCTGGGCTGGGTTCAGGCAGGATTCCCAGCAGAAAAGCTAGTACTTGGTGTTGCTGGCTTCGGTCGATCTTTCAGCCTAACGTCGGAGCCATCGGGCAGTGGTCTAGGGCAGCCCGTGAGTGGCGGCGGGTCAGCGGGAGCTTTCTCAAGAGAACCCGGCTTGCTGGATTATGGCGAGGTGAAGTTTCTTTTTAGATTTACCATTTAAGTTGTTTCTTCGCTGTTATTTATTTTTGTATTTATTGTTGTAAGTCTGTTTGCTGTTGAGTGCAATGACATTTGGTTTTACAATGAAGATGATTTGTCCGTTTTATTGATATGTGAAGATGAAAGGTATCAAGTGTAACGCCTAATTGCAATTTTAAGAGTGGATAATACTCAATAGTGCTCGATGAATGTCTTTTATTATTTCACAATGAACACAGTTCACATTTTAACGTTTCAGCAGACAACTGGCACAAATAATTATCCATTAAATAACATATTTGTCACACATAGATAGACGAGATAAGGACACTTTTCTCGATCTTACTTCAGTCTCCAACACACCGAGTCCTGAGTTTCCATGGTGCACTCACACAAGCTTGTCCCAGTCCTTCCCTTGGTGATGTCTGTCGACACAGAGCCTTGATTTCTTCTTGCAGGCTTCCCCTCTACGTACTTTCCTGTTTTTATAGATACGTGTTAACGTCTCCGTTTCTTCCAGGGTATCGATATTTAATGTTCCTGTATACTTCTAGTATGTGTTGGATGTTGTTCACAACTCTGGTCACCCTGTGACCATGTCATCATGTTTCTGTATACTTCTAGTATGTGTTGGATGTTGTTCACAACTCTGGTCACCCTGTGACCATGTCATCATGTTTCTGTTTACTTCTAGTATTGATTTATGTGGTTGTTTCGGGATTTAAGGTTTAAAGAGAGTGGGTTGTAAAAAAATGTTTTGCATATTCTTTACAGGACACCGCTGTCAACATCAGCATCTTGCAGCTGATTGTTGATTTCTTGGCAAGATTACGCTCAGTAGTTTGCCATTGCTTTCTGAGCGACCGGCTCCATACTTTCATAAGTCACTGGCGCGACTCGAACCGCTTCCAATTCTCGTGCGCTCACGTCAACCACGAGAGTATTCGGGGTTACGGAGAAAGCTGCTAACCCCTCTGCCAGGGAGACCGGCGAGTGGGTTGTGCTCAATCTTTATACTTCTAGTATTTTTCGGATGTTGTTCACAACTCTGGTCATCCAGGATGGCGATCCTTCAATGTTTCTGTATGTTTCTAGTGTGTGTGGGATGTTGTTCACAACTCTGGTCATCCAGGGTGGCGAACCTTCAATGTTTCTGTATGTTTCTAGTATGTGTGGGGTGTTGTTCACAACTCTTTGCTATATTATTTGGCGTACTGTGACTTTTTTTAAAATTGGCCAGTGTAGGAACTGTTTGGTCGGAATTCTGCCTGTTCATTCCACAGTTGTTTGTCAATGGCATATCCTAATCTTTCCAGAATGATTCAATTTGGTATTTTCCCCAGGAACTAAAAATATCATCAATTGTGTATATATGTTCACATTCCTGTAGGTAACCTTTTTTTTAGGTAACTTCACCAGATATCAGATTCTTCAGTCTACTGATATTTCTTCAGTTTCTCATACTGGCTTTAGTAGCATCTGCTGGATTTCATACGGATCAGTCTGCAGTGTTATTTATACTTTATATTTTCCTTCCATTTTGCCAAGGACATTTATACATTATTCGTTCCAAATGTTTTTAACCTGCAGCTTCAGTAATCTCCTCGTGTACTAAATGTTGCAATATCTAGTATTTATTATTAACCGTGGCCATAAACTGTCCCTTAGTTTCTGTATATTATTATCCTACCTTGTATTGACGTCTGTGTAAGAGGCTGTGTATTTGTGGAATGTCACCATGAAATGCCTAACAACTGGAGGAAACATTGCCAGCACAGGCCAAGCAGTCGGGTCTCAATGTGCACTGTTGAAGCATGATCTGGCTACTTCCTCATGTCTCTCTGCAGATGTGAAGTTACAGTAACGGGCCACAGCCTTCTCTCTCGCTGCAGATGTGAAGTTACAGTAACGGGCCACAGCCTTCTGTCTCGCTGCAGATGTAAAGCTACAGTAACTGGCTACAACTTTCTGTCTCGCTGCAGATGTGAAGTTACAGTAACAGGCTACAGCCTTCTGTCTCGCTGCAGATATGAAGCTACAGTAACTGGCTACATCTTTCTGTCTCGCTGCAGATGTGAAGTTACAGTAACGGGCCACAGCCTTCTGTCTCGCTGCAGATGTGAAGCTACCGTAACTGGCTACAACTTTCTGTCTCGCTGCAGATGTGAAGTTACAGTAACAGGCTACAGCCTTCTGTCTCGCTGCAGATGTGAAGCTACAGTAACTGGCTACAGCTTTCTGTCTCGCTGCAGATGTGAAGTTACAGTAACAGGCTACAGCCTTCTGTCTCGCTGCAGATGTGGAGTTACAGTACCGGGCTGATACATCACATCAGGGGAGGGGAGGGGAGCACACGTTGTGGTGTGGGTGGTACTTGGGTACAGGTTGTGTCTCTGCACAAACCTCACTCACAGAGATGCATGTTCCTGCCCCCCAGTTTCAGCGCCCTGGACGTCAGTTTATTGGGCATTGGGCAGAATTCAAATTGTCAACCGGAGGGTTTCTAACCAATCAACCATTAACTCTTTTAGGGTAACTACCATGCATAGTTGGCATTATAATTAGATATGAAGAGTACGTTAATCAGTAAACATGTTCTTTAGAATAAATACAACAGTATAATCATGGCAATCCGACTAAGCGAGTGACTAATCACCACTTCGTAAAACGCCCCTGCATACATATTTTGTTGTTGTTGCGTATCCCTTACGGGACGTTGCAGTCAACATCAGCATTTTCAGCTGCTATTGATGTACTAGGCGAGTTTTACGTTCAGTAGTTTTCCATTGCTTTCTGAACGACCGGCTCCTATACCTTTTTCGAAAAAACCAGCACCGCTGTGATTCGAACCCGGGTATACGGGCTCCCAAACCGCGTTCGCAAGCCCTTAGCCACAGAGACCGGCATACATATTAGTGTTACATTAAATAGGTCATTACATACAGAGACAAGAAAGGCAAGGTTAGGATCCTGCGGAGAACAAGTACACACTGTAGTCACAAAGTCGTTATTATCATAATAACCATCATGCACTACGAGCTATGTATTTTACATTGTTTTATCGTTACAATAATACTACTAAACTGAATTAATGATAGTGTGTTTATTATAAAGTACTAGCTGACCCGGCCCGGCTTCGCCCAGTCCCTGGTGGGGAGCATCTCATTTAATTCATATAAGTAGTCATATAAGTTCTCGTTCCCGTTACCGACTGTCTGTCTGTCTGTCTGTCTGTCTGTCTGTCTGTCTGACCCGGCCCGGCATTGCCCAGCTCCTGGTGTGGAGCATCTCATTTAATTCATATAAGTAGTCATATAAGTTCCCGTTCCCGTTACCGACTATCTGTCTGTCTGTCTGTCTGTCTGTCTGTCTGTCTGTCTGTCTATCTGTCTGCCTGACCCTGTCCGGCTTCGCCCAGTCCCTGGTGGGGAGCATCTCATTTAATTCACATAAGTAGTCATATAAGTTCTCATTAAATTCATACAACAAAAAAAGTAACTTAAAAGAATGTCCTTCCAGACACCATCCATTATTTTTAATGAAAACGCTTGCTAATCACCTGCATGACTACAGTAACTTCTTAAGCAAATAAAGATGAGTTACAATGTTATGCATTGTGCATTATTTTTATGAAAACTTTGAAAATGCCTTACAGTTTGTATCATTATTTATTATAACTCATATGCCGGTACATAACTATGGACACAGAGTTTATAAATCTTTGAAAACGATGCCACAATATGACTATAAGTTATACAGAAAAGTTATGCCCCTTGAAATAACTTTTACGGAGTTAGGTCCCCTGAAATATATGAAATTATGATGAAAAATGAAAAATGAAATAATACTGAGTAAGCAGGCGATTTCACACTAAAAAAATATCACAGTTGACAGCTCTGGACTGAAAGGAAGGCGTGTAGAAAATTTCATCTCAATCGGATGGGCCGTTCGCGAGCGCACAAAGGACATACATAGATACAGACAGACATACGATCCTTATTTATATATAAGATATTGGCCAGTATGTTGTCAGAAATAGATGCTCATGAACAATGTCAAATCTATGCACACCAATCGACTTTGAAATCCAGCAGACTGCATAACGTCTATCGCTTGAGGACAGGGTAGACCTACGCTAGTCCTTCCAATGAAGTGTTCAGACTCTTGGATTGGTCTTGTAACTGAGAATAGCCGGACTTGTGAGTGTTTAGACACCGAGGGCCGGACTTGTGAGTGGTTAAACATCGAGGGCCGGAATTGTGAATGATTAGACACCGAAGGCCGGACTTGTGAGTGGTTAGGCACCGAGAGGCCGGACTTGTGAATGGTTATACACTGAGGATCGGAGTAGCGTGGTCTGTACATTAGTTAGCCATAATCTATATTTGTTTGTTGCATTAAGGGACAGAGATATGACTGTAGGTCCGTCAGCACTTTTCTTCAATACGCTCTCATATATGCATATATACTATGTTTTATTCACAAACACATCTCTATACTGTGTTGGCAGATATGTCTTTACATCACTCGCGACCTGTGGACAAGAATCTGGCTCCCAGACAGGGGTGTTCCTGTTGCCTATGGCAACACCAGCGAAGGTTGGCAGTGGGTGGGTTATGATGACCCGCAAAGTTTGACAGAAAAGGTAAGAGGTATTTATATTTATCAATTCTGTTTATGAGCTGAGTTGAGTTGAGTTAAGAGCCGACATCACTGCACTCAGGAAATTTCCATACGTGCTCCGCCCCCTCGTTCAACAGCCGGCGAAGAGTCATACTACTAATCGTTCCCACTGCTATCTGATTAAATGTTAACCTGGTCTTCTCTCTCAGTTTTAAGATTTTTCAAGACCCCCTGCCGATCCCTCGCAATCTCATTCTGTCCACATATGGGTTCTCAGTCTGCTCCTCCGCCTTCTCCACCTGGTCCCACAAGCGCACGACCACCTCCCCCTTGTCCATTCCCTGCTAGCCTATCAGACTGTTCATTCCCCCGCACCCACGCATGGCCAGGGCAAAATATCCACACAATGCATTCTGTTTATGAATTAAATATTGCCAGTTAATACCATCCACATTCTTTTGACGTAAATAATTATATATTATATACATTCCCCTTGCATTTCGAGAGGTTTCTGCGCAATGTAACTCCACATGTCATTGTCTAAGGAGACAAACCTCTACAAGGAAGCAGTAGGACAGGGTGCTATAGCGCCCCTTTCCCACCGATGGTTCTATCACAGTTTTGAGGTACGATACAGAGTTTGCTTTTCTAGTCATCTACATCGATGGTTAACTCCCAGTTTGAGGTACTTTATAGAGTTAGCTGTCCCATACATCTTACTCTCCCCCAATCCTTGACCACTGTTTGTGTTGGACCACGGACGCTTACTGCACATACATGGGTAACCTCTATAGCCTGAGTGCCTCATCAATTTACAACCCCGAGGCCGCATTTAGTAATAAGACACACCTTTACTCTAGGTGGTGTGCGACATGAGTTAAAGTGTCCATCAACTCAACCTATGTATTAAAGTGTCCGCTAATCTGACGCATGTGTTAAAGTGTCCGCTAATCTGACGCATGTGTTAAAGTGTCCGCTAATCTTGTCCTTGTCTTAATGTGTCCATCAGCTTAATCCATGTGTTAAAGCGTCCGCTAATCTGACCCATGTGTTAAAGATTTCATCAGCTCAACCCATGTGTTAAAGTGTCCGCTAATCTGACCCCTAGATGAAATGATTGGTCAACATCCTTCTTGATGGACAAACAACAACAACAACAACAACAACAACAACAACAACACAACAACAACAACAACAACAACAACAACCTGACCCATGTGTTAAAGTGTCCATCAGCTCAACGCATGTGTTAAAATGTCCATCAGCTCAACTCATGTGTTAAAGTGTCCGTGAGTCTCTGCACCTTGACCTGTGTACAGTGAAAATAAACTGAAATCATGGTTATGTTGTGAGAGTTATTAAATTGCAGGATAGAACTAAGCATTATAAGATACACAGATGTATTCCCTTAGTGAATTTAAACACTGATTCCACGAACAATATGTTGCACTATTTATTGCCTGTCTTCATGCACATGCTGCAGTTATATGTCATATTATGTGAATGAATGAATAATACTTTAGCTGAAACAATTAAAACACATAGTCACAGATATTGTTCAAATGTGGAACATCTGTTATCCCGATAATGATTTCACTTAGCACGAAAGAGATTTTGTTGGCATAAAACCGGCTGAAACCGCTAATCGCTAACGCCTCACTATATTTAAGCATTCGTTTAATGTTAGTCGAATACAGCACACGCAATGTTGTTTCTATGTTCACATTATGACCATAGTTTATGAGGGTTGGGAAATCGACGAGGAGTCGACACCTTGTGCACCTCATAAACTGATGGCCATAACGTGAATACAGAACGAAGGAAAAGCTCTTAGTTTAAAGACT
>JACEFZ010024789.1:0-105000 GCA_014155875.1 Cepaea nemoralis
GTCCCACAAGCGCATGACCACCTCCCCCTTGCCCATAGGCAAAATTTCCACCAAGAGGTGCCCTCCCTGCTAGCCTATCAGCCTGTGCATGCTCGTACACCCCGCATGGCCAGGGCAAAATATCCATACAATTCTCACGATCTGTGACCTCTGAAGCGACGAGGCCATTCCACACGAAACATTCCTTTCTCCACATTTCTAAGCATACTCTTTGAATCCGCAATGTATACAGCGTGTGTTGTAGTAGTCTCCTCTAGCCACCGGAATGCCGCTGTTACTGCCTCCACCTCCATTCTCATGCTGGAGGTCTTATTCTCATATGCCAGACTCTCCTTTTTCAAGACTGGAAGAGAAATATAACCCGAAACTAAAGAAGTAAACATAGAAAACCAGTTGGAGGAGAGGATATTTTTTTTTATATAGATCTTCTTTCTTTATGTAGATAACGGGTTCGAATTCTCGGTAAGGTGTGGAGTTTTTTTTCTGTCGGGGGCAACAAGAAAACTCTAAACTGCACAGTTCGCGGCGACTGCACTAGCCAGGCGGCCTTAATTCCTCAGGCTCCAAGACTCCTCTGCTATACACCGCAAGGTACTATATTGGAAGTAAATGACAGTTTTAAATGACAGTTAAATAATTTTTATTGTCTTTGTTATTTTTATCTTCTTTTTTTCCCCCTTCTCCCACATTCTTTTTTTTTTTAATTTCTCTCCCCCCCCCCCCCCCCCCTTTTTTTTTCTTCTCTGTTCTCTGTGGTTGTCCTGGAGGGGACAGTGACTTGTGCCAGTGGCTGACATGGGTGTGGCTCAGCTCCTCTCGGCTGCAACCGGGGACCTCCTGGGAGAATGTGTAGTGTGTCGGACGGACATCAGATGGCAGTAGGACTTGAGAATGCCTTTGAGTTGTCCCCCTTTGCCAATGTCCTTATGAGAATGAAATATAACCTAAACCAGTCCTTGTGAGGATTAAACACAAGATAAAAACAGTCCATGTGAGGACTAAAAGCAAAATAAAATCAGTCCTTGTGAGGACTAAAATATAACCAAGACCAATCCTTTTGGGGACTACATAGACCCAAAACCAGCCCTTATGAGGACTATATAGACACAAAACCCGTCCTTATAAGGACTAAACAAGATCAAAACCAGTCCTTAAGAGAGCCAAATGTAACAAAAACAAGTCATTATGAGGACTTAATGAGTTCAGTCCTTATTGGGACTGGATGAGTTCAGTCCCTGTGAGGACTAATAGAGTTCAGTCCTTGTGAGAACTAATAGAGTTCAATCCTTGTAAGGACTAAATGAAACCATTCCTGGTAGAGAAAGCAATGAACAGCTGGTAAGTTCTCCACGGGACCGATTCTCATTGGGACCAACTCAACGCAATAAAGAAAATGCCAATCAACGTGAGCCACTTGTGTAGGTCCGCATGGCCGAATGGATAAGAATGATGTTCTTAAACATCCGGTGTGCTTATGCCGAGGTTAGCGGATCATCCCCTACACCTGACAGCTGGACTAAAATGTTGACCTGTCGTTCTTGACTTGAGGACGTTAATTACAAGTACCTATGGAAGTCGGAGTGGGTTCGCCTGATGGCGAGGGACACTGTTAATAGGGGAAGCTAACCACCACGCAAAATTCAGTCCGTCACTACTATAAAAATAGTGTGTATGAACTACGTTTGAATTCAAAGTGAGCGAGCGCGCGCGTGCAGCGTGAGCCACAAAAAACCCAACCGCTCCCGATGAACACAGCTGGAAAAATATAACCAGTCCTGATTAGGACTAACTTGAAAGAAAGACCAAATAGAAAGAAGATCTCCGGGAAGGTTAACCCGGTCAACAAATGCCCGCAGAAGTCGGATGTGTCGGCCTAACGGCGCAAGAACGCAGCTCTGCTGTAAACAGGCACAACGCAATCACGTCCGAAAAAAAACTCCGGATGAACGAAGAAGAAGAAGAAGAAAGAAGATCACAACTCACAACAAAACGGATCCCAATTTTAACTAACGCTGAAGAAGCAGGCTGAACGAGGCCGAAGTTTTATTTGTCTCCCCCCCCCCCCCCCCCCCCCCCCCCCCCGTAAATACTGAACTAACTACGGTGGTGAAACGAGATCGCCGGATCCATTCACCTGCTGCTTGCGTGGAATTATGTCACCCTTGTCTAAATGAGTACTCCACCTTGCCCAGTGGTGTCCTGTAGGTTAACAGAGAGTAGAGAGAATCTTACTTCTCCTGTGATATGGGGTACTACTATCCTGCCGATCTACAATGAGGACAAATTGCAGAAGTCTGGCAGATGGCTCCGGTAAAACAGAACGGAGCTCGTTGGCGCCCGATGTGTGGTACAGAGTATCACTTTATATGCATCACAGCGGCCTTAACTTTTCCTCGTGCCTGTGACCGAAGTGACCGCCCCAAGGGCCCAAGTCTGGCGTTCAAGCATGGCTGCCTCTCTGCAGATGTGAAGTTGCAGTTCCAGTCTTGCAAACCTCGTTGGTTTCATAGATTTAAAGGGGAAAGGGGAGGGGAGATCTACAACAGTTCCGTGGTGCTTCAGTACCCAGTTGAGAGTGGGGGGGGGGGGGGGGGGGGGCGATAGATGCAAGCCCATTTCGAGGCTCAGTTAATGTGAACGTAAACGCACCGGACCCAACAGTTAAAACTCATACAACTTACCGGTCACACCAATTTACCGCACACACTAACTTACCGGACACACCAACTTACCGGTAACACCAACTTACCGAACACACCAACTTACCGGTAACACCAACTTACTGAACACACCAACTTACCGGACACACTAACTTACCGGACACACTAACGTACCGGACACACTAACTTACCGGACACACCAACTTACCGGTAACTCCAACTTACCGGTCACACCAACGTACCGGTAACTCCAACTGACCGGTCACACCAACTTACCGGTAACTCCAACTTACCGAACACACCGACTTACCGGTAACACCAAGTTACCGGACACACCAACTTACCGGTAACACTAACTTACCGGACACACTGACTTACCGGTAACAATAACTTACCGGACACACCGACTTACCGGTAACACCAACTTACCGGTAACTCCAACTTACCGAACACACTAACTTACCGGACACACTAACTTACCGGACACACCAACTTACCGGTAACACCAACTTACCGAACACACTAACTTACCGGACACACTAACTTACCGGACACACCAACTTAACGGTAACTCCAACTTACCGAACACACTAACTTACCGGACACACTAACTTACCGGACACACCAACTTACCGGTAACTCCAACTTACCGAACACACTAACTTACCGGACACACCAACTTACCGAACACACTAACTTACCGGACACACTAACTTACCGGACACACCAACTTACCGGTAACTCCAACTTACCGGACACACTAACTTACCGGACACACCAACTTACCGGTAACTCCAACTTACCGAACACACTAACTTACCGGACACACTAACTTACCGGACACACTAACTTACCGGACACACCAACTTACCGGTAACACCAACTTACCGAACACACTAACTTACCGGACACACTAACTTACCGGACACACCAACTTAACGGTAACTCCAACTTACCGAACACACTAACTTACCGGACACACTAACTTACCGGACACACCAACTTACCGGTAACTCCAACTTACCGAACACACTAACTTACCGGACACACCAACTTACCGGTAACTCCAACTTACCGAACACACTAACTTACCGGACACACCAACTTACCGAACACACTAACTTACCGGACACACTAACTTACCGGACACACCAACTTACCGGTAACTCCAACTTACCGGACACACTAACTTACCGGACACACCAACTTACCGGTAACTCCAACTTACCGAACACACTAACTTACCGGACACACTAACTTACCGGACACACCAACTTACCGGTAACACCAACTTACCGAACACACCAACTTACCGGACACACTAACTTACCGGACACACTAACGTACCGGACACACTAACTTACCGGACACACCAACTTACCGGTAACTCCAACTTACCGGTCACACCAACGTACCGGTAACTCCAACTTACCGGTCACACCAACTTACCGGTAACTCCAACTTACCGGACACACTAACGTACCGGACACACTAACTTACCGGACACACCAGCTTACCGGTAACTCCAACTTACCGGTCACACCAACGTACCGGTAACTCCAACTTACCGGTCACACCAACTTACCGGTAACTCCAACTTACCGAACACACCAACTTACCGGTAACTCCAACTTACCGGACACACTAACGTACTGGACACACTAACTTACCGGACACACCAACTTACCGGTAACACCAACTTACCGAACACACCAACTTACCGGACACACTAACTTACCGGTAACACCAACTTACCGGTAACACCAACTTACCGGTAACACCAACTTACCGAACACACCAACTTACCGGTAACACCAACTTACCGGTAACACCAACTTACCGGACACACCAACTTACCGGACACACCAACTTACCGGTAACACCAACTTACCGGTAACACCAACTTACCGGTACACCAACTTACCGGACACGCCAAATTATCAGACACACCAACTTCCCGGACACACCAACTACCACAGCCTCTAAAAGATATTGAATACATATGAAATCACTACCGTTGACCAAACGTCTGTTTTGCAGCCAGATACTTCGCCCGTCCCAATCTCACGACGATTATCTCTCAATGTGAAGGCTCTATTAATACCTAGCGACCAATAAGCCTCTTCGTGGGAGGGACACAATGGGTAGTTAGTTGCTAACGAGCCGCGAGAAAACGTCTCGATTGTTAATATTAACTTCTAAAACGGCTGTTACTTAGTTCATGTGCCGCCCTTTGGAGGTAGTGTCTTTGTTTGTCTGTTCTCATTTCTTTGTGCTGCATCATTTACTGAATAGAGTAGAAAAATTAGACTTTATAACTTTGTCTGTAGCTCGATTTTCTATCCTTGTGCGTAAATAAGACAAAGACTGTACTTTTGCTGTAGGTAGGATACATTACAGTCACACGAACGATTGACATTTGTTTCGCACATTGTTCTATCCGATGACAAGCCAATTTTTGCTCGTTTTCCATTTTTTTGTTCGTCGAAAAAGGACTTTCATGGAAACGCCCGCCTTTAGCAGCATACATCTTCATATAGTGCAGTGTCTTAAGTAGTCTTAAGTAGTAGTATTATAGTAGTCTTATTAGTAGTAGTATTTGTATTCATTCGTTTTAGGGATGGTGTAATATTTTCTGACCATATTCTGAGCTTAGCTAGATATTACGGCATTCAGAGGTGGTTCCAGTGCTGGGGATAATAAGCGTCCGCCTTTTAAATCTATAAGGTGAATTCTGCTGTCTTTGGTAAGTACACATGAAAGTGTTGGCTGTTATTAGTATTTCGTCACAAATTATTTGTCACTGTGTCACAATAGGAAGTGTGCCTAGATAGCACTCTCGGTGGCGTACATGCTGTTCAAGGAAGTGGTGTGGATTCCTTTCCAAGCAGCGGAGGGATTCTTCTTGTCTTCTCCTTCTTCGTTCGTCCGATAGTTTTTATATATTTTACGTTGTGTCAATTTACAGCAAAGCTGCTATATTTGCACGGTTCGACCGACACATCCGACTTCTGCCAGCGTTTGTTGACCGTGTTAGCCTTCCCGGTTTTTTGTAAGACTTGTCGCGATCAAGAGGTGTAACGTCATCTGTGTCGCTCTATCCACTGTTGACACACCACTGGCCCATTCGACGCAGTTATATTATACATGCCGGTCGGCCCTCAAGGGAAGGCAGGGGCAGACCATGTGTTCCTTTACTTCAGTTTAATTATTTCGCATGCTATTGGATGGTATGGTCACACGGCATAAAGGAAGCAAGAACACAGACCTGGTTCACGACTGTGGTGACTGTATGAGATGACGCTGATCGGAATGGTACACCATCATGGGTTTAAAGAGTACGAAGTTCCCCGGCAAGTGACATTCTTTCTTCTGGTGCAAGGCCCCGAGAAGGCGCTGGAGATCATAACCCGCCGTTTCTCTCTATCGTGTGATATTTTGATCAAGTTGAATTGCTGATATTATTTGTTGTCAAGATGTTTAACTGATAAAGTGCCACGGGGCGATTAATTATCTTAAACAGCTTCCCTATCTGACGTGAGCTTATATATCGCCGAAATGTTGTCTTTGTATTATAAAAAAAAACATGTCTGCTACTATTTTAACAACTGTTATGTCACAAATATGACACACCCCTACTTCTCATTTTCCACTATCCATTTTGTTTGGTCCAAACCTACGTTTTTTTAGCGCAAAATCTGTTACATTGTCCAAATACATCTTTATCTGTTGTCCTCTGACTCTCTTGTCTACTATTCCCACCCTCCACCCCTAGTTAAGGCTTATTTCTCTATTCCATAACTTCGCATAAGAAAACCTTGGAAGCTTCTTCTTCTTCTTTCGTTCACTTGAAATTTGTCTATAGCTGCAATGTTGTCTCTTGTTTGAATTTGACTGATAAAAATGTATACAAGACGTGATGTTACCAGGCGGTCACCCATCTAAGTACTTACCCCGCCCGACGTTGCTGGACTTCGGTGATCAGACGATGTCCGGTATATGCGGTATGACCGCAGACACATTGGAGGCAACGGACATGTTGTTACTGAGGCGAATGATGCGAATACCTTGGGCTGCCAGAGATACTAACGAGTGCACGGGAAAGGCTAATGAAATTAGAAATTATATTTAGTTCGTCGCATACCCTATACAGGACGTTGCAGTCAATCCCAGCATTTTGTGTGGTTTCTAGGCAAGTTTACGTTTAGTAATTTAATGTCCCCAAGTCAAGGACAAGAAGTTAACATTTTAGTCCAACTGACCGGTAAAGGGGTGAACCCGCAGGCACACAATCAGTGCACCGGAAATTTAAGAGCGGGCGCTCTTATCCATTCGGCCACGCTGATCTATATTTCATGTTCGTAAATAACTATACACAGAAAGAATTTTGAAACAAGTCAAAATGCCTGGACGTAATATCAATGGAAGAATTATAAATAAAATTTGGTGGAACTGCAGTAAAGCTGTGAAAATGTAAACAATAAAATAACACAAAGTAATGCAGCTTTACAGAACAGAATTACGACACATACAGGACATTGCAGCGACTAGCCTTCACCAGCAAACAAATACATAAACAAAACACAATACATAGTCACGGAGAAGACTCTCCGGTGACTACATTAAGGGTTTACATTTTCACAACTTTACCGCATTTCCACCAAATTTTATTCATATTTTTACTATGTTTACAACTGCAACTAAGTGTACTATCTTCTTCTGTTAATCGTTATATGTTGTTATCTGGGTTTTAGATTTATTTACGCCTTAATGTAGTCACCGGAGGGTCTTCTCCGTGACTATATGTTGTGTTTTGTGTATGTATTTGTTTGCTGATGAAGGCTAGTCGCCGCAACGTCCTGTATGTGTCGTAATTCTGTTAGGAAGAATTATAAACAATCTTAGATATGCTGACGATATCGTGTTACTAGCAGAAAGCGAGCAAGAGTTACAAAACCTAGTGGAACAAGTAAACAGGCATAGTGCAGAATTTGCCTTAGATTTTAACATGCACATCCTAAAAACGAAAACTATGATAATTATTAATGGAAATGAAAGGTTATCAATGAACATCACAGTAAACGGGGAGATACCAGAACAAGTAACAAATGTCTCCTATCTTGGACATGTAGTAACAGATGATGGCAGAAGTGAAATAGAAATCAAAAAGAGAATAGGAAAGGATAAAAATGCTTTCAACAGCATGAAATCAGTATTAACATTTAGAGAGATAAACAACGAAGTAACCATGGGAATCGTCAAATGTTACGTATATTCAACGCTACTGTATGGAGCGGAAGCCTGGACATTGAACAAGCAACTAGAAAGTCGCATAGATGCCATGGAGATGTGGATATACAGAAGAATATGTTGTATTTCATTGAAACAAACAATCAAATACAGAGGTTCTAGAAAAATTGGGCATGAAAAGAGAGTTGATGAAAGAAATTTAAAAAAGAGGCAAGTGAAATATTTCGGCCACTTTAAAAGACATAACATTCTTATAAAAACCATAATGCAGGGCAAGGCTGAGGGCAAGCGAGCAAGAGGTAGACAACGATACAAGTGAAAATATAATGTCAAGAGATGGACGAGCATCAGTCAGACAGAATGTACAGTAATGGCGAGAGACAGACAGTGTTGGTGATCCATTGCAGCCAACCTTCAATGTGGAGACGGCACCTGATTGATTTAGATGCGGCAATTCCTTTTATGTCACGTCTTCCGTCAGATGTCACTACCACAGTCGTGTAACTGCTACCGGTAGACTACAAGTGAGTTGACTGGACTGATGTTTTGCCTGTGGGTTAGGCTTTCCCTATTACCAGTTTCCCTCGCCATCAGGCGAACCACCTCCGACGTACTTGTTATTTACGTCCCCAAGTCAAGGACTTGGGAAATCAACATTTTATGAAAAACTTCTGAAGGATGTAGGGGTTTTGACATCAGCACACAGGAAAGCGAAGAGCGAGCTCTCTTATCATTTCGGCCATGCACCTCTCGGCGACAAAAGAGGAGCCCTTTACTTTCTTGAAATTGGAATTTGTGCTCACTAGGAAAAAAATATGCATTCAGTTTTGCTTAACGATAATCACTCCTCCCGCTCTTCTCCACCGCTGTGTCTGGAGTTCAATTTAATTATTAGGAAGAATTAAAACCCAATATTACAGATGCAAATATAATCCCTTTAACATATGAAACGATGTACACTGAATCAAACTTCAGCTGAAAGAAAAAGAACAAATCAGGCGCGAACAATTGCGCAAGTATTTTATTTATTCTTGCATGCAGAATTGGGTCGCAACTTTATGTTGTTACAACCAAAGAAAGGTGGCGATCAAGTGGAATTATGGCTTGAATAATTGATCAAGTAGCCAGTTCGTATAGAAATTCAATACTTAGAATCTCTGCTATCCGGAAGCAAACAAAAGAAAGGATATTCTAGTATGCATTAAGAAATCAGACGTCCGTGTTTTTATGACGATATTTTCTTTGTAGGATGCAGTTCTAAAAATGGCTTCTAGATTAAGAAGAAACCGACAGACGATGATTTTGCAGCAGCGAGGATTGCTCAGTGGGAATGAGCTGTTCGAGATGATGCGGTCAAGACAAGTTTATTACGTGAGTTACTTTTTACATAAATGATGTCGATTTATTTAACACTTTATATACAATTTACCTGCTATTTTAAAGTAATACATGTTTGAAATCGTCATCATCATCTTCCAATTTTGCTGTTAAGCATTGTGGAGAGGAATAATTGACTTTCCAATCAGTGTCGTGCGGTAGATTTTCTCAGTATGATGCAAGTCTTCGAAATGCCACCCCTCCTTCGCTGCTTATGCCGCCCCCTTACGGTGCCGCCTGATGCGGCCGCCTCTCTGTATCATAGCACTGCACGGCCCTAGTTCCAATGTCCGATGGGTGGCACGAGGTAGTGTCATTCCGTATTATTCTACAATGTTTTTAATGTTGTCAATCCATTTTCTTCTGGACGCCCTCTTGCGCTCGTAGTAGTTCTTCTTTGATGTAGCGCCAGTGCTGGAAGTTATGGTGTTGCACTGTAACGAGATGGCCTAAGCATTTGATCTTTTACCTTTCACTATAAGTGGCACAAGGTGTTGGTCCCACGGACTGTCTAATTATTGATTATGGTAAATCCACGAACAAATCCATCAGACAAGTATTGAAAAAAGAGATGTGGTTAGTAAGATGAAAGTTGCGAGAACCAAGGTCTGCCAGAGTAAATAACGATTGCATGGAAGAGGCTAATGACAGTGCAACATTATATACACATATAAGAAAGGATGAAATAGCGTTCTTTGGTCACATCACGAGAAGAGTTACACAAACATAGTGACCACCGGAAAGATCAGCGGGAGAAGAAGCAGAGGCAACTGAGAGAAATGATACTGGATGGACTGAGACGGTTGCATGGAGAAATGTCATCAGCAGAGATTATCCAGAACAACAAGGACCGAGATCTGGGGAGAGACAAGAAAACCTAAGCCATTTGTCAGGGCTCATGATGATGATGAGATCTCTCTATATTTAATATGTTAGCTAGCCAAGAAAACCGTCTTGTTTATATAATATTCACCAGTTGTCTATTTTCTCCATGCCTTTAATAACTTATTAATTTGGGCTCTTTTATGTAGAATTTAATCTTTGTATTCTACGATAACACAACACCCCAAAAGCTTCCATGTTCTTTTCATCTCTTTGTTTATAGCCCACGTATAGTTCTATAGGCCAGATATGGGTAATGGCTTTTCTATGTCCGCAGATGTTATTTGAGGTTAGGAATTTGTTTCTCTCGGAAAAAGCCTTTTTTTTTTTTTGGCTACTGCAATCCTTGATCTGTTTCTTTCCTATTTTACATGGGGCATCTTTTGCCATTGTTCAGATTGGGACATTTTCGAGATTGAATATAAATGAATAACAATATCCCAACAATGGGCCACATCAAACCATTACGGGGGGGGGGGGGGGGGTATTCCTTGTGAAGATGAAATGAAAACTATAACAGCAGTGGCGAAACATCGACCAAGACGACCAGCTTCCAAATCGTCTGCAGCTGATTTGGGACGCTGTATGCGGGATAGTAGAATCACGGACATATTCTAGTTCGTTTCTCCTCATAACACGTCCAAACAAATCTTGACTGTCTACGTCTAATCTCTAATCGGTCTCTAATTAATACGGTTTTCATGCGTTTCTTGAAAGACTGTCTCTTTCTGTTTCTGTCCGTCTATGACATTCTCTGTATTTCCTCCAGAAACCACAACTGCAGTGCCATTAGATGTTCATCTTCTTGTATTTGGTCACTCCTTAGACTCTGTACGATGGCCGTAGACTGACCATGTCTGAGGACAACCTTTAACTATGTGACTTTAACTATGTATTTTGTACCTTTTGATATTGTGTAGTAACTTTAACTATGTAGGATGTACTATTTGATGGATATTGTATGACATTGGTTTTGTTTCCCGTACATATGTATCTACCGTGTTTGCCATAAATGAGGCTCTGGAACCTCTTACCCCCGGGTGGATTGGGCCCGTTACAGCAGCCAATCTAGGAGATGGAAAACTCCGATTATAAACCCCCAAGTTTAAGGTGGACCGACGTGCCGAGGACTGAATGGCCACGGGTGAGCTGGTCTTGAACGTGGAACGTCTGGTATGCGGGCGGGGCGGCGCCAGGCGTATGGACTCCTGAGGGACATCCCCTGCCCCTTCCCTAGCAGGCAGGCTCTACTAGGGGGACCGATTATTTCCTGCAATATCCAAACTTTGCTTATGAAATCAATTAAATACGGGAATCGTCGCCGGAGCTACGGAGCACGTGCTCTGCGCTTGACACATCCTTCAGAGGCTAGCGAAGAGAGAGTGAGGAGGAGAAGACGAGGAAATGGTGTGAGAAGAAGGCATAGAAATAGGAGGGCAGGCGCCAGGAGAACAAGACGAAAAGTGGAGAGACTAGGTCTCAACCATGTAAGAGTGGGATACTGGAACTGTCGTAGTGCCAGGCAGAGAGGTCCTGTATTGGAGCGGCTAATATATGATTTTGATGTCCTCATGCTCCAGGAGCTAAATACAGACAAATACCATTGCCCTGGGTACGCCACTTATATAAACCCTACTGGGCAGAAGAGACATGGGCAAGGTCTGCTGGTGAAGGAAGGAGTGAAGCATGTGGTACTTGACTTGAGCCAGTGGAATCACAGTGCAAGAGAGGTCCAGGGTATACAAATGGAGATTGATGGCTTAAGTTGGAACATCATAAATGTATATGCCACAGTGGACTGTTTTGTCAGAAAGGAACACTGGGACTGGCTTAAGGAATTGGAGGAATTACCGGGTGATAGGCTACTCATATGTGGAGACTTCAATGCGAGGAGCAGAGATTGGGACAGTAGTGGCGAAAACCGACAGGGAATTGCCCTTGCGGAAGCCATGGTGGACTCCGATGTGGTCTGCATAAATGATGGTAGGCCGACTAGAATGGCAATGAGGCCTGGCGATGCAGACACAGCTATTGACTTGGCACTTGTCTCCCAGTCATCAGTCCTTGATGTAAAGTGGACTGTTTTGAATGACCATGGGAGTGATCACATGCCATGCGCAGTCCTGATCTCTAAATCCAGGAAAGTTAAGGCTGGGAGAGCGCGCAAGACCTTCCGGTATGAGTGGACCGACAGCCTTCTTGGACGCCTCAGACAGGGGGCATGTAACAGGACTGTTAAAACCCCTTTTTTGCAACCCCCATGGTGGACCCCAGAAGTAGACCATGCTTGGAAAGCAAAGAGAGCTGCAGTGAAGCAGCTAAAGAAAGTGCGACAGACACCTCGAAGCTCACGAGAGGAAGTGGACACAGTGGAAAATGTCAAGAAAGACAAGGTGGAGGTTTTCAAGCGCTGTGCTGCAGAGGAGAAAAAGGCAAAATGGGAATGTTTCATGAAAGAGATTGGAGGTGATAAAACACTGCGAAAATTCTGGAAACTGCACAGACAAATACAAAGAAAAGATCGGCCTATGACAGTGGGAACAATTTATAGAGATGATGGTGTGCGCGTGACAACAGACAAAGAGAAAGGGGAGGCGTTTCTCCAGAGATTTTTAGAGCAGACCAATCATGATGATGCGGACACCAGGGATGCAGTTAGAGAGGAGTTATCTGGCACCATAAAGAATATGCATTATGAAGAAATCATACGGGTTGAAGATGTTAAACATATTTTGAAAAAGGCAAAAGACACGGCACCAGGGCCTGATGGGGTCAGGTATGGCCACATGAAGGCTTTGAGCGATGTAGACCTGAAGGAGATGACCGACTGCTTTAACCAGAGCATTAGGACAGCATCAGTACCGCAGGATTGGGTACACAGCTATCTCATCCCTCTCCCAAAACCATTCAAGGATCATTCAAAGCTTAGCGGCTTTAGGATCATCACCCTTCAAAATACATTTGGGAAGGTTTTAGAGAAGATAGTCGCTGTCAAGCTGCAAGAGTTTTTGGAAAGGGGGAAGCTTCTTCCAAGAGGCCTGGGGAGCTACAGGCCAGGAAAAGATACCTGGTCAAATGCAGCCACTTTTGCCTTTGACGTTTATGAGGGGTTCCAGAGTAGACAGGAAACGATGGCGGCAGCGCTTGATCTCGAGGATGCGTACAATAGAGTTCGATATGATATTTTGATGACCGCACTGATGGAGAAGGGGGTCAATCCCTGGTTGGTGAACTGGATAGCGGCCGTCCTGCACTCTCGTCGGGTTGCTCTCCGTCTGGGTGCATGGACCTCAGAGCCACATATTTTAACCCCGGGACTGCCACAGGGATCCGCAATCTCACCGGTGCTCTTTAACGTGTATACAAGCAAGATTGCAAACCTAGAAGCACCAGGGGTTGGAAGGATACTAACATTTGCAGATGATATTCTTGCATATAGGCAGGGGAGAGATAGGGAGCAAACAGCCCAGGAGCTACAGGCGACAGTAGACAAAGTGATTGACTGTTGCACTGAAATGAGTGCTGTCATCCACCCGGAAAAGGCAGCTGTTTTGTGGTGCTCTCTGGACAACAGGATTGTGAGAACTGATGTCCCAAGCCTCACGATAGATGGTAGAAGCGTCAACAGAGAGAACAAACTGAAGTATCTGGGAATCACATTTGACAGTAGCCTGTCCTTTTAAGGACCATGTGGAGACGTTTGTGACAAGATCTCAAAAGGGACCCAATGCACTTAAAACTATGGCTGCAATGGACACAGAGCAGAGAATGCTTTTCACACTATACCAGCACTTGATCCTCTCAGTGATTGATTATGGACTAGGACTGCTCACTGTCTCAAAGAGTCAGTTGGTGAAATTAGAGCGCATACAGAACGAAGCTATGCGGGTCATTCTGGGATGCACCAGAGACACCCCAGTAGTGTGTATGCGTTACATCCTTGGTTTGCCGACTGTTGCTGGTAGGCTCAAGGTGATGCAGGCGAAGGCATACCTCAGAGTAGTTGCTGACACAGATCACCCGTTGCATGAGGCGCTGGTCGCAGTTAAGGGTCAGCGACTGATAAGAGGGAAATCATGGATGCCTCAGGCGGAGGATACGATCAGACAGGTGTGCATCTTGGAGAACATTAGGCGAGGAGAGGCATGGGTCAGAGTGCCAGCGGAGCAGTCAGACTTGTGCAGAGTTATAATCACATTGAGCCGGGAGTGCAGGGAGTGGCCAGCAGGGGCCACGGAAGTGGAAATCCAGCAACTAATTCAGGATAATGCTCGCCCGGGTGATGTGATTATATACACAGATGGTTCGGTGTTGAGAGGCAGGAGAAGTGCCTGGGGGTTCTTAGCAAAAGCTAATGGTCGACGTTTGGTGCAGGAGAGCCTGGCATATGATACCACAACATCTAGCTTAAGAATGGAGGTGGAGGCGGTCAGTGCAGCTTTCCGCTGGATGGAGAATACGATACACACACACATCGTGATTGTAACTGACTCAGAAAGCATGCTGAGTAGGGTGAGGACAGGCAAGCTTCGTGCAGAGTGGCTTGCTTCGCTTCGGAAGTCACGGGTGACAAGCATCGTCTGGATCTTTTCTCCGGGGCATGCTGGTGTGCTGGGGAATGAACAGGCGGACAGACTGGCTGGCTCTGCAAAACTTGGTGGAGTATTGATGCATGATAAGGCAGACGTGGTTGCGGCCTTGTGGGAGCATGTGTACACCTCGGAGGAGCAAATGGATCACCATGGTCTGGCAAGAATGCGACAGCGAGGGGTGACGAGGGGATCTGGCCGACGATCGACGCTCAGAGGAAAGGTGAGACGCACATATAATCAGATTGCTACTGGTACTATTAGTGTTGGAACTCTTCGCTGGCTGCTGAGGATGGGGACGGAGCGATTATGGGAATGCCCCGAATGATGTGATGTGGGTTCCTCAATCAATCAATCAATCAATCAATCAAACAATCAATCAATCATTATCTTCTTGTCTGCTTACTGTCCATGTTTCATTACTTCAGTATACGGAGTACAAAAAACACCCGGATTGAAGGATATAGCACACAACTGGGGATGTTTTATCGTGCGAGGATTATGGCGATTTTCTTCGTGGGGGAAAAAATAGACAAACCAGCAAGTTCTAGAACAACTGAATACAAGGTCAGCGTGGCCGAATGAAAAAGAACGGTCAGTTGGACAAAAATGTTGACTTCTCGTCCTTGACTTGGAGACGTAAATCGCAAGTACCTCAGAAGTTGGAGTAAGTTCGCCTGATGGCGAGGGACACTAATAGGGGAAGCTAACCTAGAGGCACAAATATGTCCAGTGTGAACAACGCTCGGGTTCAAAGCGAACGAAATAAAAAAACAACAACTCACGCCACGTTGTCCCATCTATTGCTATCCCCTGTAGCTGCATCCGTACTCTCTCAATATTATTCATCTTCTTCTTTCGTTCGCTTGAAATATGTATATAACTGTAATGTTGTCTCTTGTGTGAATTTAACTGTCTTTTTTAGTTCAGTCAGTGGTCCACGGAGTTTATCTTCCACTGTCGTCTTTCTAGGCAAGAAGGTTTGCCTGGATGTGTTGTAGTATGGGCAGTCCTGGAGTATGTGCTCGGCTGTCTGCGACGCCAATCCACATGTGCACATAGCTGAGTCACCAATCTTGAATTTTGTATACATGTGGTTGCGTAGTCTATTGTGTCCTGTTCTGAGGCGCAGATTAATTAATGACTTGTTCTGGTCTGTCCATAATGTGGTAGTCATCTTGAGCAGGTTTTGGTGGCTTTCTGACTGATTTGATCATTCTTTTCTTTTGGTGGTATGTAATGGGCACATCAGGCTGTTCTTCTTTTTCACCTTCCTTAGCCAGTCGATCAGCTCTGTCGTTTCCGGGTACTCCACAGTGGGATGGTATCCACTGTACGATGACCTTATGCTGACTGCTAAGTTCAGAAAGTAGTGTCCTTAGTACTGGCAATTTCCCAGTCAGGAGCGCCTCGAGTACTGATTTTGCATCTGTCAATAGCATCACAGGTTGTATACCATGGCTGGTATTTAGTAATTTCTCTGTGACTATCTTGATTGCATCAATGTATGTATCACAGTTATGGCAGTACTTTCCTGTTGGTATTATTCATCACTGTAATTCTCTTCACCTTGTTTTTTTGTTTTACGTCTCCCGATATTTCTTTTGGTCCGCGGGTTCCAGGAAATAGTGTCTAGTTATATTAAAAAGTCGCTTAAAAGTCAACAGGGACGACTTCATTGCACCGGGTTTTCATTCCATATGGCTCATTCCCTTTCCGCGGCGAACTGCCGAAAACGTCGCACAAAGCTCGAACTCCTTAGCTCCAGCGACGACCCTCAGGAGTCTCCGAAGAAAATGCACTCGTAAACCGACGGATGCGGCCCAGAATAGAACCCACAACCTTCGGAGCACGAGTCAGACGGCTTGACCACTTCGCCATGGAGAATCCCGCCTCTAGTTATATTGCCCTCGGGTATTCTCAGTGTGTGTCCTCTCCAACGCCAGAATTACGCTGCAGGTTACAGATAAATTTGGAGACAGAAAAAAATAGATTTTCTGAAGCAATAAAGTAACTGTGTCAGCTTAACCAGGATTACCAACAATCAAAGATCAATACTGCAACAAGGCACTAGTCAAATGAACCTGGCGTGTTTATCAGTCGTTGTCTGACCGGAATGTTCAACACGGAATTAGGCAGCGGAGATATATCAACAGGGAACAAAGAGAATTATATGAGAATCAGCAACGAGAAACATCGGGGCCAGATAAGGAGAAGATAGGAACACTAGTGAAATTAAATCCTCGACAAGTAACAATCTGGGAAACAACAGTTGGTGATATTTTAATCAATAGGGAATTGTTTCAGGCGGATCATGGAAGGGTCACAGATAGATGGAAGTAAAGGACACCGTATTTACACGTCTTTAGATGTATTAGGTATATGATGGTAGCTCTGTGTATGTATATATACATCTTTTTTTCGTTCGCCCGATTTGAACCCGAACGTAGTCGACGCTGGACTGATTTTTAGTGTGGGCTAGCTTTCACTATTACCAGTGTCCACCGCCATCAAGGTAATCCAACGCGATTTATGAGGTACTAGCTGACCCGGCCCGGCTTCGCCCAGTCCCTGGAAGGGATCTATCTATCTATCAGTCTATCTGTCTGTCTGTCTGCTTGTTTGTATGTCTGTCTGTCTGTCTGACTGACCCGGCCCGGCTTCACCCAGTCCCTGGTGGGGAGCATCTCATTTAATTCATATAAGTAGTCATATAAGCTCCCGTTCCCGACTATCTGTCTGTCTGTCTGTCTATCTGTCTGTCTGTCTGACCCGGCCCGGCTTCACCCAGTCCCTGGTGGGGAGCATCTCATTTAATTCATATACGTAGTCATATAAGCTCCCGTTCCCGACTATCTGTCTGTCTGTCTGTCTGTCTATCTGTCTGTCTGTCTGACCCGGCCCGGCCCGGCTTCACCCAGTCCCTGGTGGAGAGCATCTCATTTAATTCATATATGTAGTCATATAATCTCCCGTTCCCGACTATCTGTCTGTCTGTCTATCTGTCTGTCTGACTGAGCCGGCCCGGCTTCACCCAGTCCCTGGTGGGGAGCATCTCATTTAATTCATATACGTAGTCATATAAGCTCCCGTTCCCGACTATCTGTCTGTCTGTCTATCTGTCTGTCTGACTGAGCCGGCCCGGCTTCACCCAGTCCCTGGTGGGGAGCATCTCATTTAATTCATATAAGTAATCATATAAGCTCCCGTTCCCGACTATCTGTCTGTCTGTCTGTCTGTCTATCTATCTGACCCGGCGTGGCTTCGCCCAGCTCCTGGCGCACAGTAACTTAAAAGAATGTCCTTCCACACACCATCCATTGTATTTAATGAAAACTGTTTTTAATCACCTACATGACTGTAGATAACTTCTTTAAGCATAAAAATATGAGTTACAATGTTATGCATTATGCATTATTTTTATGAAAACTTTGAAAATGCCTTAAAGATTATATCATTATTTATTATAACTCATATGCTTGTAAATAACTATAGACAAAGAGTTTATAAATCTTTGAAAACGATACAACAATATGACTATAAAGTATATAGAAATGTTAGTAAAAGTTATGCCCCTTGAAATAACATTTCTAGAGTTGAGTCCCCTTGCTATATAGAAATTATAATGAAAAATGAAATATTAAATTTTAGTAAGTAAGTAGCCGAATTTTACACTAAAAAACTGTGACAGAAAGTTGCACAGGAATGAAAGGAAAACGTGTAGAAAATTTCATCTCAATCGGATGGACCGTTCGCGAACGCATAAAGAACGGACGGACATACATCGTGTTTTATATATATAGATTTGTATAGATCAGTGGTTCTCAGCCGGTGGGGAATTCCCCCCCCCCCCCCATCCCCATGGGGGAATTTTAGGGTTTCCGGGGGGGGGGGGAATTAAGATATTTCAAGATCGCATTAATACACGAACCAGTTACTTTATATTGTTTTCCCCTCTATATTTTACGGTTCTGTACTTCTCGCTCTAATGAAGTTCGTTTTATAACGTAAGTAGGCCCTCAAATCACGTTTTATGTAGATGTCTAGACTTGTTCTAGTATGTGCTATTAATTTAGCTTCCATTTTTATGTATACTGTGTAAGGGTGGGGTGGGGGGATTTATAGGGAGGAAATTCGAAAGGGGGGGGGGGGAGATGACGCTCTGAACATATGGTAAAGGGGGGCTTGGGCCAAAAAAGGTTGAGAACCACTGGTATAGATCAATCAGCACATGATGGGCGACGTTGTTAGAGGGTCGATGCCTACCGCAGTTGTCTTCGCATAAAATTTTCTGGTATCCAGTTTAAGGCATCAATTTTCTCCTTCTTCCTGGATGGGTGGATGGGTGAATGGATCAATGGATGGATTGATGGATGAGAGGGTTGATGAGTGAGTTGATGAATTGGTGAGTGGAAGAATGGGTGAGTGGATGGATAGGTGAATGGGTGGATGAGTGAATGGACGAATGGGTGAGTTGATGAATGGGAGAGTGGATGAATGGACGAGTGAAAGAGTGGGTGGATGAATGTGTAATTAGTTAAATGGATATGTGGTGAATGAGTGGATCGGTGGCTGGATGAAGGAGTAGATGAACGGAAATTAGTTATGTTTGTCATCTGCTCCACGATCTATAGATATATGAAATCGTATTGGCGTTGTCAGAATAGGCAGAGAAATCGAAATCAGATGTCAAAAAGCAAGTGCGCTTATATACCAAATATTACCCATACTGAAACACCCAAATATACCTATGTCCGCAAAACGACAGATAATAAATAACATATTTACACCAACCCTATGCTACAAATGTCAAACTTGGATATGATCCAAATCACACTTACGTAAAATCAACACCTGCGAGATGAGATGGTTGAGGAGAGCTGTCAACTTAACTATCCGAGACCGAGTAAGAAATTATGCTATCAGACAGACAGAGGGATCAACACCTTGTGCCACATTTATTGAAACACAGAAGATCAAATGGTTTGGTCATCTCGTTAGAATGCAACACCACTAACTACCATCTCTGGCCCTACATCAAAGAACAGCTATTCTCAGCGCAAGAGGACGCCCGAGAAGAAAATGGAGTGACAAAATCAAAGACATTGTACAACCACAGGGAATGACACTATCCAGTGTCACCCATCGGGCGCTGGGGCGATATCTTATCCTCCGCACGACGCTTGACGGCGACAGTGGAAGATGATAATGATTGGCGCTGTCAGATCCACGACATTTTAGGTGAAGTAGAATTGATGTTGAAAGGCCAGCTTGTTGAAATGTTATACAGAAGCGACACTAGGGCAGGTGTCACAAACTGCGGTGGCGACTCACAATGTCGATTGTCCGTCATTCATACAATGTGGGCAGAAGAATGTGGGCTGTTGATCACACGGATTTAAATTGACTTTTAATTTTCATATAGCTTGCCTCCATGCGTCCGCGTCTGCGGCTTAGGGGATCGTGAAATTCCCTGACATTTCCAGTCAATCGTTCTTATTGGAAGCAGATCGTTTGCGTTGATTTTGATAGTATGAGGCGTCGGACGTTCAGAAAGCAACGCTAAACTACTGAAAGTAAAATTGTCTAGTTAAATCACACACAACCAATTAATACTGGGATTGATTGCAATGTCCTGTAAAATGAAGAGGACATGCAACTAACTTCTCCCCTCCGTGTAGTTTCCTCGATTCTAAACTTTTCCAAAGTCTGCCCGGCAGAAGACAATTAACTACGCCTAGCTGAGCGATAAGGAGCAATGTTCTCCCAATGTTCATCAAAGTCAATAACACAATTCATCATTGAGGTGTTCAAAGTGTCTGTATCGCTTTTTCGGTTCCCCGCGAGCGCTTCTTGACCAAATAAGGCTTGGTACAGAATGTTCTCTACTGGCGCTCGTCGTTTGCTATGCGAGCAACAGGACCGGTTCATCTGAACTGATGCCTGCACAACATAGTGTGTGTGTGTGTGTGTGTGTGTGTGTGTGTGTGTGTGTGTGTGTGTGTGTGTGTGTGTTTTGCATGCCTGCCCGTGAGATAATTTCTATTTCAAAATGCCTAGAGCCCCGTACAAGGCTTACGTGTATCAGAGTGAGGTTGGTATAGAAACTTCCATCTCAACCCGGTACCGATGCAGGACCTCTTCGGTGACTATTGCCGGGTTCTCATTCCCATCTACAAGCTCAGAAACCAGAGGAGTGGCCAATATCGCTTCTGGAATTTCACATCCATAGAGAGGCATTTTGATTCTTGGGACATTTAGTCAATGTTGCGATCCAGTCTGTGGAGAGACCGACAAACATAGAGGCGCTCCCAGGTCTTGGCCAGTGTGAGAGCTTGTCTTGCGAACTCAGTGAAGCAAGCGTAGTGTAACCGTCGTCAGTTAGTCACCCATGCATGCACTCCGTCCTCTACCACGTCCCTTCCTGCTAGTGCCTAGTTAAACCCCCGATTTCATCAGTGAAGAATAGTGTCTGATTCCATCAATCGAAGCTGCATGTGGTTATAGATTTGCGTTTCTTCGTACAACAAAAACACTGGCACATTACCATCTTGACAGACGACAGTTTTTTAACATTGAGCTTCAGAAAAACAAAATATTAAATAACTACAACACAGGACTGGGACCAGGTATGGAGTTATGCCTCTCCGTAGCACAAAGCCTGGGCTGAATTGTAGAAACAATGTGTTGCCCATGCAGCGTGAACCCTCTCTCGGCCTATCTTGTTTACTTCAGAGGAAAAATAACACCATTACATTTGGAACAAAACTAGCTGCCGTATCAGCAAAGCAATGCTCTAACTCTTCGCCTGTCTGAGCTTCGATCCTAGATCATTTGCTGACCAAGGCTTAGGGTCTGGTCTGCCATGCTATGACATTGAGTCTTTAAGTTGCATTTCCTCGCACTAGGATAAGGTTTTCACCCTCCCAGTTGCGCTCCTTACAACAATCATTTATATAAATCCCCCCCCCCCCCCACACACACACACCTTCTCAGCTCAGAGTTTCTCGTAGAGGCCAAACAATTGTATAGCATAAAACATGCTCTTGTACAGATATTGTTGTTCTTGTAACTAACAATTGTAATTTTATTTAAATTATCAAATAATAACTTTTGCCCAAGGAATTCACACACATTTTATAAACAGTTACGTTTATATCACTCTATTTAAAGGATGGTATAATACGAGTACGTTTATATCACTCTACTTAAAGGATGGTATAATACGAGTTTTTATGTCTTTATTATTGTGTGCTGCCGAAGACTTTCTAGCAGCAACATCCATCTTGTTACTTGTCATTATGTTCTTATAAAGTTTACAGTTTCCACTTTACCTCTTTGTTGATTTCCTGTCTGCTGATATCACCCGTGCCCCGCCCTCTAGCGACACTTCTATGTTTACACAACTAATTATTTGTGATATCTGTATGCCAGAATTTCAACGACAGTTGCCAGTTAGAAGACAATGTATTTTCAAGTGTTCACTTATACTCTTTTCTCTCACAGGTCCAGAATGAGCTACGAAAAGACCTGGACAGAACCCTCAGAGCCCTGAAACAAGCCGAGAAAATGCAGCTAGCAGGTCTTCGTATTCAGAAAGCTATATTCCTGAAAAGAAAGAGCATTCTAGACACGAGAAAACGGCGTTTGAGAAATGGTCTTGGGGCAACAAAGAATAACATCCCTATTTACAAACATTTACCACCAGGCAATCGTAGACCTTCAGCTATAACGGAAACAAAACATGACTGCCAGGAAACAGTAATTCAAAGCGATTCAGTTGCAACGTCGAGACAAACAAACAGCGGTGATAAATTTCCTGTCATGCACAATGATCGCAGAGTTAGTTATGCTGGAATATATTCTGGCCGTGGGCGACTATCAGGAGAGTCAGAAGAATCCTCACACGCGGCACTTAGCAGATCCACCGTTAACAGTGAGTGGATGTCCAGTATCCAGAAACAACTTCAGCAATCGAACCTGCAGACCGAAAGTGAAGCGGACAATCCAGGATTGCCACGGGATCACAGTGAAGGTAAACAGCACACAAAGAAGATACTGAAACATCTCCCTGATAATGAGGACATACACACTATTGACAAATGCATCTTAAGAAACAATAACAAGCAAAAGGTCAACGAATTATCAGAAAGACAGGAAGGAGGCGAAAATAATATAAATGAAAGTTACAGAGGAGAGAAACAGAAAAACGAAACTATACGTCCACGTTTGAGCCAGGAAGTACAATTAGGCAAGAAGAATGCCAAATTAAGATTAGGTGAGCCAACAGCTGTGCTGAAATATGTAGAGAAAGTCAGAGAAAGTAATGATCAAGTAAAAAGAAATGCACAGCTCGGGGAGTTAGCTATTACAACCGGTATGCAGATCTTAAGTCTGAATGAAAGTAGCAACAAGCTACAAACAAATCCACAGTCGCACAGGTCTCGTCAACGGGTGGCTGAAATAATTCCAGACAGAAGATACAGCGATTTGCCCCACAACGCAAAAACACCTTCTGAACACGCTGTGCTACAGAATGATGTGGCCATTCAGCAAGTGAAACCCTGGGTTCTAGGACAGGATAGTGTACATCGCAACGTAGATGTGAATAAAAAAACCAAACAAATACAACTAAACGTGACAGAAGACATTACAGTGAAAAGTAATGTACATAAAGAAAGAGATTTCAAACCCGCAAACAAGAGTGGAAATGTAGCACGGAAACCGATGTCGCCATCTCCAGGTGAAGCTTTTGTAGACCGATCTAAGCGACACCTACAGGAGAAGGTGAATGGTCTGTTACCAGATCAGGAGAGCGGGAATTCTAAAACCTCACCAGGTAAGCCGTATCTTGACCGATCTAAGAGAAACCTACAAGAGAAATTGCTGCCAGATCAGGATAGCAGCAATTCTAGATCCTCACCAGCCATGGCACATTTAGACGGATATAAACAACACCTATCAGAGAAATTAAATGCCATGCTGGCAGATCAAGACAGCAGGAATTCCAGATCCTCACCAGGAAGCCTTGAAAGAAACGTGACCATGATCTTCGTTGAGGATCCTTCCGTGTCACGCGAAGATCCCCCCAAGTCGCAGTTCGACTTCGAAGCATGGCTGGCTTACAACAAAAGAAAAAGAGGATACACCAAAATTTTCGACGACAAATCATCTATTGTAACATCAGACGACGCAAGCACAGTGACCAGTACAACACAGGAGCACAGAAGAAGCTCGAAAAATCGTGTTCGTTTTGACTTTCCCAAAAGACTGGCATTGTCTATGCCCGAACAACCAGACATGCTAACTTTTCGTGAAAAAAGCAAAGAGTGGTACCTAAATTTCCTAAAGAAAAAAGAAAGGTATTCTGAAACAAATAAGCACTTGCAAAGAAACATGAAAGTCAGGAAATATGCTTCTAACAATTTCAGTTATGCCATGTTACCAAATATTAGTCCTAGACCAGATCACAGTATTGGAGATGATTCTAGTTCTGAACGTTACAGCGCCAGCTTCGTCCTTTCAAGGGAAGCAACTGATGACAAACTCCAACGTCTGAAAGATTACTCAAACCGACTGCAAGTTAGAGTGCACGATTTTGTTTATTCGTGAGGAGTGGGTCGTAGGGATGTTTACAAAGGCAAAATGGCATGCTTCAATTTTAAACAAATCAAAGATAGGCAGCACTTTTTGAATCGTTTGCCCAGCGTATGTTGGTGTGTTGGGGAACGAGCAGGAAGTCACACTGGCTGGGTCTGCACAGCTGGGTGGGGTATTGGTGAACGGTTAGGCAAGGTAAGGTCAGGGCCCCTGGGGGTCATATATTTAGTGTGGAAGAACAGATAGAACATCTCGCGAAGAGAGAATTGTGCGGCAGGTTGTGACTGCCATTTTCCTGAAGTGCAGTTCACAACACAAACCATCGCGCGCAGATGAAAAAAAAAAAGAAAAATATTCGGCATGAAATCCACAGCTTAGTGTCGCACCAAGTAATAAGCTCAGCAGTTGAGCGACGGAACCATGTACTATATTTGATATATTTGTTTGTTTCGGGATGTGAAGTTTGATGATTGAGCACAAATCACTATTGGCAACGCTAATCGTATTCCGGTACGAACCTTGAGTCTTGTCCACGTCAGATTGGAAGCACTAGATTCGAATTTCGCTCTCGTTTGAACTAGTCAGTAGTGTATATCCCTGATTAGACCCGGGATCAGACTCTGGATCACTGGCGTGTGAGGTGGGTGTGTAACTACTTCACCACGCGGCTCACGCTTGACGCGACCAAATTATCATACTAGAATATCACGTCACCCATCGAAGGTATGTATGTACTATAAGTCCAAAATGAGGACATTGCGTAAGTAAACCGCAGCGAGAAGCAAAAACACTCCAAAGCCTTAACGGATCGTACACCTATTCGTCATATTGAACTGGAAGTCCTTAATCTTTGATACGATCATATTTAAAGAGAGTTAACTATGTCCACCAACTGTTTGGTCATAACCCATGTCTGATGCTGGGACCAGAGTTGCCTGCCCCCTTTTATCCCCAGCATGTGCTATCTCAGCATGCGCCACTACACTCTACGATAATCTTGTGCCTCCATCTTAATGTGTAGCCCATCTCTCACCTCACTGCATTAATCCGTCAGTATATACTATTAAATCATTCTCCCCAGCGATATCCCTCATTTTCAACCACGCTCTTCGACTGTAACGGTTCCTTACATTATATGCCAAAGGTGAGAAGGATTTGATAGTTTGTCTTCACGCGTGTGAATCGAAGATACTGTCTATAAATGATCGCACCAGGAATCAATCACATGCGGTTACGACTGATGGAATCATTAGCAACCCATTCCGGCATTAGCAAGACGGGTCATGGTAGAGGACGGACCAGACACGAGCATCACAACAGGTCACTGAACTATAGGTAGACATACTTTTCAACATCTTCTAAGAGAGACGAAGCACATATGCTCATGTTCCTGGTGCCCTGACGTATGTATTGAATGATTTAAGTTGCCAGAAGGAATCTTTTTTTCCATTTCTCTTTCCAAATGGGCGTGAAATACCCAGTTGTGCACCTGAAAGGTCAGCGTGTCAGACTTTGGCATGTATATGTACAAGATTTGATTCCTATAGACATATTCCGGGTCAGGCTGAAAAACATATGATGGCTGTAGAAATGTGGTTTATGAGGAAAATGCAAAGAATACCATGGACAGCCAGAAAGACCAATGAACAAGTCCTTCAAGAAACAAATGAAGATCGTAAACTGATTAGAGACATTAGACGTAGACAGTCACAATTTTTTTGGGCATGTTATGAGAAGAAATGATTTGGAGAACTTGGTGACAACTGGTAAGATCGAGGGGAACAGACCAAGGGGAAGACCTAGAAGCAAGTACCTGGATGGCTTGGCCTTGTGGCATGGTCAAGACAGAAACACGGAGCTGATCCACGACTCTGGTGATCGAGTGAGATGGCAGAACATGACCGCCCACGCTTACCGGCATGGCACATGATGGATGGATGGAGACATATTCCATCTAAGATAACAGTTTCTATGCGTAGGTTTTTCTGTCCAACCAATTTAGCCAGTGTGGCGACTCTACTGCACACTCTTTGCAATTTCCAACAGCCATGGGATTTTCAACGTACACAACTTGCAACGGGATATCATATTTTCGCCTTTATCCGAGCAGTCTATTCCACCTCATTACCCAAGAGACCATGGGGACGTGTGATAAAATTAGAGACAAATGGTTTTTGGAAATTCCCATCCTTATTCAGAGTTACAACCTGGTACCATCTGATTTGTTTTTAAACGTTTATCTTGTACAAAAGTGTGTGTATTTACAAGGTGCGTTGTGTGTGTGTGTTTGTTTTGTTTTATAATATTTGCGAAGAAAACATATAAATTCACATCATCATCATCATCATCATCACCACGTGCCATGCCGGTAAGCGTGGGCGGTCATGTTTTGCCATCTCATTCGATCACCAGAGTCGTGGATCAGCTCAGTGTTCTTGTCTCGACCATACCACGTGGCCAAACCATCCAGGCATGTACTTCTCTGCCCCCTACTCCTTGTTCTCTTTCCGTCGATCTTGCCAGTTGTCACCAAGTTCTCCAATTTATTTATTCTCATAAAGGGATAAAAAAAATTGCGACTGTCTACATCTAATTTCTCTAATCAGTTTACGGTTTTCATTTGTTTCTTGAAGTACTTGGTCATTGGTTTTTCCGTCTGTCCATGGTATTCTGTGCATTTCCCCCATAAACCACATTTCCACAGCCAACATGTTTTTCAGCTTGTCTGCTCATCGTTCTTCACATCTATACAAAGGCACAGGTTAGAACCTCAACACTCTTTTTCTCGTAGCAAATGACATAATTTTATTGGTCAGTATGTTTTTCATCTTACAAAAGGCTGCCTTCGCCATGGCGATTCTTGTTGCAATCTCTTCGAGGCATCTACCATAAGATATTATGACTGTTCCGAGATAATTGTACTGATTCACTTGTTGAAGAATATCCCCATTTACTTGTATATTAATTTGTGGTATTTCCTTCTTCTTAGTGGCGACCATAATCTGTGTTTTCTTACAATTTAATTCTAATATCAGTTGTTCACTGTGTGCAACTACCGAATCTACTAACTAAATGTTGCAGACCCTGCTCATTGTCTGCAATCAATACTGTATCATCCGCATATCTAATGTTTTTGATGTTATGTCCCCCAATGATGATTCCTTTCATATCGTCAACATTTCTGAAAATATGTTCACTGTACAGGGAAAACAAAATCTGGAGACATTATACACTCCTGTCTCACACCTCTCTTAATAGGCTAATATTGACCTACTTCATTATCAATCTTTATGGCAGCTTATTGTTTCCAATATATGTTTATAATGAATCTAGGATCTTTCCCTTCAATTTGTAGATCTGCAAGCATCTCCATCATGTCGACATGTCTTACTCTATCGAAAGCCTTTGTTTGTCAATAAAGCAAAGATGTAAGTCTTTGTTTACTTCTATAGAAAGTTCAAGTAATGTTCTCAGCATGTACACAACATTTACTGTACCCTTGCATTTTACAAACCCACGTTGTTCTTCACCTATTTCGGGTTGTATTTTCGTCCTAACTCTTTGCATGATAATTCTCAGCAAAATCTTTGTGATGTAGCCCATTATACTAATTGTTCGATGTTGATCACATTCCAAGGCTCCTGATTTCTTCGGGATTGCAATGCATACAGAATTACATAATTCAGGTGGTATATCTCCAGTATCATATTGTCACAGCCTCACATAAGGGCGGTACCAACATAAAAATAAGAGAGACTAGAGAAGGGATAGAACTCCAGCTAAAGGGAAAGAACCGAGTCACTCGAAGGCTCGAATAATCCAGAGCCTTCTCGAAGGACCGGTCAGTGCGTCCACAGCCCCGTGGACACCGATGGGGCCCGCCGATTGCGGGGTCCACGAGAAACTCGGAGAGAGTTACCACCCGTGTCGGATTGCGACACGTGTGGAAAGGCAGACACGGGCTGGACATCGAGGAAGCAACAGGGCTTACCTTAAGGGGGACTTGATAGTTTCAGACCCAAGTGTATTTAGGGGTCTTATGCATATGTTAGATAGCTGATAGAGTTGTTGTGATAATCATGTTTATTGTAAACTCCTGTGATACGCAACTTGCAGATTGCTGGCTTGCGAAAACTCTCTTCGCCAGCTTACTATAACATAATAATAATAAATGATGTTAGATTGCATCTGAACGGAGTTTGTTGCCCGTATGAGCCCGAGTTTCATTCCCCTAGAGATCTAGGACGGTGACACATATATTGTGTTCAGCGGTCTGGTGACTTGATCTATTCCATATTCTTCTAAGGCAGTGATAATTTCTGTTGAGATGTTGTTGGGACCCTTGGTATTGCCATATTGAATACGGTTAAGAGCATTCTGAACTTCTATCTTCAGAATAGATGGTCCTTCATTATTACTCCGAATATCATATTGTTCTTTCCTTGTATCGTCATAAATGGTTTTCACATAATCTGACCATGTATGTAAAATCTCATGGTTTTCTATTATGACTTTTCCATCTTGTTAGGCAGCCTGTTGATGTAGGTGTTCTTTTATTAGTAAGCTCCTGAATTCTTTTGTGCATTAATTTGGTATTTTTACTGTTGTGTTGTTTTTCAATTTCTATGCAATTATTTTCAAGCCATGCTTCTTTAATAATGTTCTGACACTCCCGTGAATCTCTTTATATTTGTCAGGATTATTTTTGTTGTGTCTTCTTGTTTCCATTAGCCTTAAAATTTCTTCAGTCATCCATTTCTTACGACCTACTTCCTTTAATTTTGGGATAGTTGTTTCTGCAGCCAATTGATTGAATTCTTCAACATTTCCCATTGATCATCCCCATCTTGAAATAAAATCTCTAGATCAGACAATACATCAAATTTGTTCTTTACTTCTATGTTTAAATTGTCTTGTATTTCCTTGTCATTTTTAATTCACAGAGATCATAGTTAGTGGTTCCTGGTGTATACTTGACTTTCTTTAACTTTACCTTCAATGTGCCTATAATCAATCTGTGATCACTGTAATAGTCTGCATTTGGAACTGTTTTGCGACTGTTAACGCATTTCGAAAGCTTCTGTTAATCAGGATGTAATCGATCTGGTTTCTAATCCTGCTGTCAGGACTTCTCCATGTCCATAATCTTCTGTGATGTTGCTTAAACCAGGTGTTTCCGACAATCAGTTCATGTTCTTTTGCCCATTCTACAAGTCTGTATCCTCTCTCGTTTCGTTCTCCAAAACCATGTTTACCTACTGTGCATCCATCACCTTGAGTCCCTACTTTCGCATTGAAGTCACCCATCATGATGTTTATTTCTGAATTTTTACATTTCCTCAAAGCATTCTCCATGTCATTATAAAATTCCTCAACACTATCTTCACTGCTGTCTCCCGTTGGGGCATATATTTGAATGACGTTTATAGGTCTGCTGATTAATTTTACCAATACGCGTAGAACCCTGTCTGACAGCTGCCCAATAGCCTTTAATTAACAGATTTTGATGTTTTCATAGCCAAGATAATTGCTACTCCTTTTTGTTTTTCCTCTCCCCCAGAATATATAATTTTACAATCCTCCCCTGTCTTAATCCATGTCCCTTTCCATCTCGCCTCACACAATCTTAATATGTTAATATTCTCTTTTCATATATTCATAGACACACATGATAATATTATATTCATGGCATGGTGTAATTACCTACACATTACTTGATGATGATGATGGTGGAGTAATCATTTGCATTTGCTCTCATGCATGCTAAATTCTTTCAACAGAAATCCAGGCGGACACCATAGCCTCTCAGCCACACCACTTCGTTAAAAGCCAACAAAAATATTTGTACGTGTGTTAAAATAATTAGAAATTATTTGGGTAATATAACCAACTGGCGGTTAATTAGAGAAGTAACCGTTTGCACGTAAGTTGCAGCCAACCACACACTGATTTCCTAGGCAATTTTACGTTCAGTGTTGTTCGAATCGGCTGGCCGAGAGGCTAGAACGCCGGACTCTCATTCGGGAGACCCGGGTTCGATCCCTCGGTAAGGTGTGGGATTTTTTTCTGTCGGGGGCAAAAAGAAAATCCTAACCTGCACAGTTCGCGGCGACTGCACTAGCCAGGCGGCCTTTATTCCTCAGGCTCAAAGACCCCTCTGCCATACACCGCAAGGTACTATATTGGCAGTAAATGACAGTTGACAGTTGTTCGAATCGCATCGGTAACTTACGGGGTATGTGAGCCGGCCGCTCAGAAAGCAATGGCAAACTACTGAGCGTAATCTTGCCAAGAGATCAACATACAGCTGAAAGATGCTGGTGTTGACAGCTAAGTCCTGTAAAAAGATATGCTTAAAAAAAAAAAAGTTTTCCATTAGCCGGCTTCGTGGCTTAGAGGTTATGACTTTTCTCCGTAATCCCGTATACTCTCGTAGGTTAACGTGATGACGGTAAGAATCAGCAGTGGTTCGAATCGAATCGATAACTTACGGGGTATGTGAGCCGGCCGCTCAGAAAGCAATGACAAACTACTGAGCGTAATCTTGCCAAGAAATCAACATACAGCTGAAAGATGCTGGTGTTGACAGCAATGTCCTGTAAAGGATATGCAAAAAAAAAAAAAAAAAGTTTACATTGCTTTCTGAACGAGATGTCAGCGTTTAGATCCAACTGACGTTTTGCACTCATCAACTCTTCACCGTATCACGACAGGTTCACCAGGGTTATAGACCCTGCGGCTGCAGAAAATGCCATTCTTTGTTTACCCGCTATTGATTATAGGAGAGACACAAATCGTGTTGACCCACTGCACGCACACGCATTCGTTCTCCAACAGTTTGCACCTTTTAGCGTACTCACTCAAACCCACTCGACACAAAAGGTTACCAGTGACGAGCAAGCGATAATTTTTTGTCACCCAAGAAACGTCGTTTCCGTTAATCGATTTGTCCTGTCTTACAAACAGCGGTGACCGCTGCAGGACAGACTCATAACATGGCAGCATGGATTTTTCTAGCAAGCTGGGTTGTTACGTCCATTTTTGCTGCAGTTATTTGTATATTTATAGTATTCTTTCGTCCTATTATAACTCCATGAGGAATAGGCCATCAATCAACTCACTCCAAGCTCTCATATCCTTAGCTATCCCAGGCAGCTCCGTCCATTTCTTATCCATATTATTCATGTATGTTCCACTTCTCTTCTGCGTGTGTTATTATGTTTTTTTTTTCTATTTCTGCTGCCTTGTGGATGCCAGACACCAGACAAAAGTGTTTCTAGTTTCGCTTCTCGGACTTTTGGCTAAGATCAAAGTGTTAATTTATTTGCACTTGATCAGGCCAAGGTGTAGAGGCAGTCATCCAAACTGCATACGCGAATCTTCAAATAACTGTCCATTAACACTAGCAGACAGGCCTTGGTGGAGTTTAAAGCGAGTGAACGCCCCCCCCCCCCCCACAAGAAAAAATGTCCTAGTCCGGCGAGGAAGCTTTCTCATTACCGCTTGGTTCGGTGAATGTTGGCGGTGATGGGTGTTCATCAGTTTCTGTCCCGAGCCTTTCTTATTGATTGCACAAGTCGGAATCCTGACCAGATCTCGGTGTTGCCTGTCCCTTTTGATGTTTTCTTATTCTTTACCCTTAACTTTTCCTTGCAATTGTTCAAGAACTCACTTGTCTTTTCTCCCATCCACTTCATTTACACTAACTACCCAGTTCGTGGTTAAGAGGGTATTACCAGGACGACCAGTCTCCGCAATGTAGCCTCAGACCCGGGGTAGTTACAGTTGATCTAGGGTAGGGAGCCTTTTTTTCTGCCAAGGACAGTTTGGTTATTTAAAACATCAATCGCCGGCCATACAGAAGTGTACGTGTCCCTCCGGTTATGTACTCGTATGTATCCTGTTTATCAAGTAATGGGCTTTTCTTGCTTGTGCCTCAAAATATTATTATTATGATTGGCTTTATATAAATTAATATTCCAATGGAAAAAGATTCAAGTTTATTTAATTTCGAGTGCCGCCAGCGATTGCCCTGGCAGGGCCAAATTAAGTTATTTCCCGGGCCTTATACGGCCGATGTTACTCACCCCTGACGTAGATGAAACGGTAAAGGAAATTGCAGTGTAAGAAGAGAGCCTTTGATATGGCGACACCAGGACCAGTTACTCTCGATGACGCAGTAAATGTAAACAGCGTGAAAGGGCAGCTCATTGTGGCAGAATGGATAAGAGCCCTTGCTCTTAAACTTCCAGTGTGCTGTTGCCAAAGTAGAGGATTTAACCTCTACACTGGTCAGTTGGACTAACATGTTAATTTCTCTTCCTGTTTTGGGGTCGTAAATTACTAGTACCCCTGAAGCCGGAGAAGGGTTCCCTGATGGCGAGATACGCTGGTAAAGGAAAGCTAATCCACAAGCAAAAATCAGTCCAGTGAACCATAAGTAGTTAGTAGAACTGGTATGGACAACACTTGAGTACAAAGCTATTTTTTTTTAAAAACAGCGTGAAAGGCTGGCCATTGATGTGGTGCGACAAGGATGAGGTCTAATTCTCCTATGCCTGGAAGCACATCTTTAAATGTGTGTATCTATCTAAAGACTAGGTCCCAAGCGAGGCTAATACCCGCGAGGATCACCATGCACGTATGTAGATGTGAAGTTCCAATACCGTTTTGCCAACCCCTGGACATGGAAATAGGATGTAGGCTTCTGCTAGTCTCAGTGGAAATGGTACTTCAGTATCGTATCGGCTGGAACGTCATAACACCAGCTTACCTACCACAGATGTAAGTCCACTGCATGGCTCACGTAACCTGAACCTCAACGACTCGGCCGTCTTCCATGTATAGTTCGACTAATCAAACATATAATAATATAACTAACACATCCTCATTGAGATATCAGACAAACGGGAGGCGTGAAGAGTCGTGTGTCTGCTCATATCAGGCACCGGAAGATGAATTATACAGTAAACAGACTGAAGAAGTCATGATCCCCAATGTCTACTCCGGACCGGTCCATACTGGGGATCATATGGTAAACAGACTGGAGAAGCATGATCACCAGTGTCGACTCCAAACCTGTCACATTTAGAAGGATTATGCAGTAAACAGACTGAAGAAGTCATGATCCCCAGTGTCTACTCCAGAAGAATCATATGGCCATTAAATGTTTACATATCCTTTACAGGACATCGCTGTCAACATCAGCATCTTTCAGCTGATTGTTGATTTCTTGGCAAGATTACGCTCTGTAGTTTGCCATTGCTTTCCGAGCGACCAGCTCACATACCCAATAAGTTACAGACGCGGTTAGAACCGCTACCGATTCTCGCCGTCATCACATTACTCACGAGAGTATACGGGATTACGGAGAAAGTCGCTAACCCTAGGCCAGGGAGACCGGCTCATATGGCCATAATGGTGGGAAATGTTAAGCCTTCATATTTATTAGACCACATGTTGCGATGTCCACTTCCAATCTCGCAAACTTTCCTTCCCAGACAACTCGAGGATAGGGCAGAAGAGTTTTAACGCTGCCACGCCCGACCCTGGCTCACGCATATCTGGGTCGATTCACTGTCTGAGTGGGTTGTATGTTCTTTTATAAATCAGGAAGGAAAAGGATGATATATTTCTCACTGATCTTAGGGTAGTGAGTGGACTGCAGTTCACGACTTATCTGTCAAAGGGAGACTCTAAGCATGTTAAAATCAGAGATGAAGCATTTACTGCCAAACGTAATAATTCAATGGACCAAAATGGTAAAAATAACTTGAGCTATGCTGGGACTAAGTATATGTTCATATTGCTGCAACAATATTTTACAATTTCCTATGGGTTAATGGAGCCGTTTCTAATAAAACACATTTATGAACTGGTGCTGGCGAAGAACAGAAGTAAACTGGCATGATAGTATCTGTACAGAACTTGAGAGGATAAAAAAATGTTAGAGAATCAAGAGGTTAGGAAAAGACATGATCCAAATCAAACTTACGCAAAATCAACAACTGAGAGATGAGATGCTTGAGAAGAACTGCCAACTTCACTATCCGAGGATGAGTAAGAAATGATGTTCTCAGACAGACAGTGAGATTAATAGCTTATGCCACAAATATTGAAAGGTATGAATAAAATTGGGTGGAACTGCAGTAAAGCTGTGAAAATGTAAACAATATAAAATGACACAAAGTAGTGCAGCTTTACAAAACAGATTTACGACACATTGATCGGAATTGTGAGGTATGAACGAACATTTTTTTCCAATTCTCATTTTCTCTTCATTGCTTTCATCCTTTTGTTCTTCTCGTCCTGTCGTCACCTTTTGATGTAGTCACAGGAGATCTCCTCGACTATATGTTGTGTTTGTGAATGTGTTTGTTTGCTGATGAAGGCCGCAACGTCCTGTATGTGTCGTAAATCAGTTTTGTAAAGCTGCACTACTTTGTGTCATTTTATATTGTTTATATTGAAAGGTAGAAGATCAAATGGTCCATCTCATTAGAATGCAACACTACCAACTACCAGCACTGACCCTCCATCAAAGAAGATCTAAAATGAGAGCACCAGGACGCCCTAGAAGAAAATGGATTGACAACCTCCACGACATTATCCAGTGCCAGCCATCGGGCGCCAGAATGTCAACTATTTCTTCCATGACGCTTGACGGCAATTGTGGAAGGTGATAAAAAGACGGCATCAGAAAGGATACATACTGAGAAAACTTGTTAATAGTCTAACTAGATAAAGGGCAAAAGAAATAGACCTAAAAGACATTGAGAAGAGAATTATAGATAGAGGAGTAATATGGGAGGAAATGGAAGAACCTGCAGAGGATGATGAAAGATAGGACTTGGTGTGAAGTATATGTTCCATTGAGGGGTAACTAGCCGAAGAGATGAACTGGGCAGTAAGTGTTCTGGCATTGTCTCAACTGAACAACATTCCTCTCGTCAGTAGAGCCAGGCGGTTTTTTAAAATTGCGTCCCAAAGTATAAACAGAATGTCACAGTATGGTGAGAATCCACATGCTCACTTTTTCTCCTCCTTCTAGAAACAGGCCAACAAAACTCAATCCCAAAACTCGGTGAACATAGAATTCCTGCTGATGGTAAATCTGGAATTTCATGGCTGAAAGATGTTTTATTGTACTAATGTTTTGATTCAGGACTATAGTTGTATGACTTTCTAACCCAGTAATTGTCCAGCCTATCTTCTCCATCATTTTACTGAGACAGGTATACCAAGGACAGGTCCTTACAGCTCAGTTGTGTTCTTTAGTTGTTTTTGATTCTGGTTTTAATGCTCGCTTTGAACTCAAGCATTGTTCATACACAGTTGGCTAATTCTAGTGCTATGGGCTCATGTTTGTGTGTAGATTAGCTTTCCCTATTACCAGCGTCCCTTGCCCTCAGGTCAACCCAACTTCTGAGGTACTTGTAATTTACGTCCCCAAGTCAAGGTTTTAGTCCAACTGACCAGTGTATGGGTTGAGCTACCTCGACATCAGCACACAGAATGTTTAAGAGCGTGCATTCATATTTATTCCATCATGCTGACCTTCTGTTCTGTAGTTGCCTGAAAACTCACTATGAGTATGGTCACAATGTTATCTCTCTGTACATCCAACACTCAGTAGTCTGCTATCCAAACTAATCACAAAGCTCCGAGTGTAGTTATGTCGGTTCTTGACTTAACCCAACGCAACTCACAAAGTTTAATGATGCTGCCACCGAATGAAACTTTCAGAAACTATAATTTTCAGCTTCCTCATATCAGTTTGCATTAGCAGTGTAATTGCTAGGAGGATCGGCTGAGTGTGGTTGGGTGAAGGTTTGACCCTGCATTTATCATCCACTAAGTGAGGGAAGGAAGACTGGCCACCCTGCATTCATCATCCGCTAAGTGAGGGAAGAAAGACTGGCCACCCTGCATTCATCATCCATTAAGTGAGGGAAGGAAGACTGGCCACCCTGCATTCATCATCCGCTAAGTGAGGGAAGAAAGACTGGCCACCCTGCATTCATCATCCGCTAAGTGAGGGAAGAAAGACTGGCCACCCTGCATTCATCATCCGCTAAGTGAGGGAAGAAAGACTGGCCACCCTGCATTCATCATCCGCTAAGTAAGGGAAGAAAGACTGGCCACCCTGCATTCATCATCCGCTAAGTTAGGGAAGGAAGACTGGCCACCCTGCATTCATCATCCGCTAAGTGAGGGAAGAAAGACTGGCCACCCTGCATTATCATCCGCTAAGTGAGGGAAGGAAGACTGGCCACCCTGCATTCATCATCCGCTAAGTGAGGGAAGAAAGACTGGCCACCCTGCATTCATCATCCGCTAAGTGAGGGAAGAAAGACTGGCCACCCTGCATTCATCATCCGCTAAGTGAGGGAAGAAAGACTGGCCACCCTGCAGTCATCATCCGCTAAGTGAGGGAAGAAAGACTGGCCACCCTGCATTCATCATCCGCTAAGTGAGGGAAGAAAGACTGGCCACCCTGCATTCATCATCCGCTAAGTGAGGGAAGGAAGACTGGCCACTCTGCATTCAAGTCCTAGCACATCACAAACCCATAGCAGCTTCATGCTTCGAAACTTGTTTTTTCTCCCTCCGTATCAGTTTGCATTACGGCCATTCTCCTGTACAACAAAAGGTGTGAACATGATGCCATTCAAGAGAAGTGAAAAGATAATAAATGTCTGAACACAAGGATGCCATTCAATCACAATGAAATTTAATAGATGATCATCAATAAATGCATGAACACAACAAATGATATTCAATCACATAGGAAGAGAAAACGAGCAATGATCTATAAACAATTTAGATGATATTCTATCAGTATATGAACCAGGCTGATACTACACAAGATCAACACATGAATTCATTCAATCAGTACATGAACTGAGGGGTGGCTGTTTGAGTGGTTAGAATGTCGGATTCTCCTTCGGGATACCCAGGTTTGAATCCTCGGTAAAGTGTGGATTATTTTCTGTCTGGGGCAAAAAGAAAACTCTAACCTCACAGTTAGCGGTGACTGCACTAGCCAGGCGGCCTTAATTCCTCAGGCTCAAGACCCTCCTGCCATACACCGCAAGGTACTATATTGGCAGTAAATGACAGTGACAGACAGTACATGAACCGGACTGATACTATACGTGATCAACAAATGAATCCATTTAACCAGTATGTGAGCAGCAAAATAAAAACACGTGACCAGGACCTGCAAGGGAAGCAAAGCCTAAGGAGGGTTGACATGAGATTGACTACGTCATCCTGTGGAAGCTACAAGGTCCAACCAATCATGAACAAATCCACAAAGGGCTGGGTGTGGGTTGGTGGAGGGCCTCCATTGGGAGATGATAGGCAGCAGCAGAAGGTAAAATACATACCAACACAACTGAGGATAAATCAACCAGCACAGACAGACAGATATGTATAGAGTCTTGTCATGACACAGAAAAGAGGCAACTCATTAATTGACACGTGCCGTTGGACATTGCCATATACCTCGATCAGGCTATGGATTGTAAGACACACTTTGCACGGCATTAGTTTCAAAAGAATGATAAGTGTGCAAGACGTTTTGGTGCAAGCACGAAAACGTCACGATAAAAAGGAGTTAGACTTGAGCTGCCATCCAAGTCGGATGTGGCTTCTGGTCACTACAGCATGGCTAATATTATGCCGCCTTTGTTTAGAATAATGTGCTGTTAAGTATAGTTGGAACATTTCTGTGGAGTGACTGTTTTGTTTCCGAAATCGTCGTATTAAAATGGATTTGTGAGAAGAAACTATCCAGCGTCGTATTATACAAAGGTTTGATTTGTCAGTGGCCAATTTTGGCTTTTCACTTGTCACCTAAAGAACAAGGAGGACTGGAAGGTATTTATAAATAAATATATATTATTAACCCCGCCGCGTATCTCCCGCTCCTTGGCAGACATTGCAGATGTGGAGAAGCATGATCACCCACACCTGTCGGCAATCCACTTGTTAATGATGTATAGAGTATATATACAGAAAGCAGCACAGTGGTTAGAGCACTAGACTGCAAAACATGTATCAGACCACTTCGGCTGTGAGGTCATCCCAGGCTCTCATAAATAGTTCCAGACACTTATCTGAGAAGGAAATGCAATGAGAAAGTTTACTGGCCACATAACTTCACACCCCAATGGCAGCAAGCACCTGGGCACTACCCTCTTATGCATAAAAAAGTTAAATGTGGAACAAGATGAATGCCATAGTATATAAATAAACAGTATTGTTATCTGATCTAGCAATCAACATTTGAATAAGCCTAATGATATTTCAATGATGTGTGTCGTGGTGATGATATCCAAAGTGATTAATATAGGCTGATATTCTGTTTCATCACCCGTGTTTGTTCTGAGAATGACGTTACTTGAAATGTATCCATTTACAGCACAGCTGCGATGGTTGTGCCTATAGCCCAACTCACTTAACTTCACGATGTTGATGATATTTAGTCACCGCATCCTTCTTTTACTCTTAGTCTCCGTTTATGACGTGTATGGTTCGTTAGCGTTACTGTTCTTTGATTTCCTTACAAGGCCTGGTAACACACGGGCATTGTCACAAAATAAACATCAATAATGCTATGTGGTGGATATGTGAAATGATACGATGATATCATGAGTATGTGGACATGCTACCTAATGAGTATGTGAAAAGAATGGAGGACAGTCATCACATTTGAACATGCTATCCAATGATTATGTACAGAGGAGGGGTGAAGTTGCATCTATACCCCCGGCAAGGTTAACATGGTTAACAAATGCCTGAAGAAGTCAGAGGTATCGGCCAACAGCTAATATCGCAGCCCCGCCTGTAAACAGGCACAGTGCAATTACGTCCAAAACAACATTCCAGACGAACGCAGAAGAAGAAGTATCTATACCTAGACAATTGAAGTGATATTCTGTCAACATTTTGACACAGAGGCTGATGGAAATTATAACGTAGCAATGAAATCCTGAAGGCACCAATTAAATACTCACAAAACGAACATCCTTCAACAAATAAAACACTTAAGAATTATAAAAAGGAGCAGGAGAGAGCATCATGTTTGGGCGTACACCTCGTCTCAAATATTGTAGTCAATGAACGGCTGGAGTTTCTTGAAGTACTCAGCATTCAGCCGAATGTCCCTGAGGGAAGAGAAGCGTGACAGTAATCCCATAGCTGTAGTGGCATGTGAAATATTACAGACTTCATAAACACTAGATCACATAATTAAGCGACCAATTCCCTCCCTCACCACTGCGTAGCCCCACACAGCAAAGTTGGAGATGTGGTAGCGCAGCGGTCGTAAGCTCAAATCTCTTAAGATAGGATTTCTTTTCTCAATGACATAAGCTCTCTTGACCTAGCCTAAAATGCACACCTCAGGCTCTCTTGTCCTAGCCTAAAATGTACACCTCAGGCTCTCTTGTCCTAGCCTAAAATGCACACCTCAGGCTCTCTTGTCCTAGCCTAAAATGTACACCTCAGGCTCTCTTGACCTAGACTAAAATGCACACTTCAGGCTGTTTTGACCTAGTCTAAAATGCACACTTCAGGCTCTATTGACCTAGACTAAAATGCACACTTCAGGCTGTTTTGACCTAGTCTAAAATGCACACTTCACGTTCTTGACCTAGCCTAAAATGTGTACTTCAGGCTCATTTGACCTAGCCTAAAATGCAGTCTTCAGGTTCTCTTGACCTAGCATAAAATGCACACTTCAGGCTCTCTTGACCTAGCCTAAAATGCACACCTCAGAAGTGAATATGGCCGGCGCGACATTGACCCCATCACCCAACGAGTGCCGATGTGGCCTAGAAAAACAGGGGCAGCACCACAGACCGAAGATAAGAAAATAGTTGACGCAACAAAGTAACCCGGGACCAAACCCATTACAGCAATCATGCAAGATAACACCCGACCCCCACCACTAATCAATCATATTCTCTCAGCATAAAGGTATCAGATTAATTTATAAGGTGAGATAGCTGGCACTCTTCTTTGCAATCATTTTCTTCAGAGTAAAATGTAATCAGCCCATTTTATAAGACTGGGTTAACACCAGAATTGTACCGGATGGAAAGATATTCCGTTATTGCTGGATGAGAAGTCAACATGTTAGTCCAACTGACGGTGTAGGGGTCGAACCCACTATCTCAGCATCAGGACACAGGATATTAAAGAAAGCGTGCTCTTAACCATTCGAGCATGTTGATCTCCGCAAAACATGTATGTCTGTTTCTTTATTGTTCACAAAGTACACACTTTGACTACATATATAGTAATTTTTTTCTATCTAAATTTGACAGCTCTTAATCGGTGATCATATTTACCATCGTGAAAAATGCTACTTACTTTACTTATGCAATTTTTGCGTGCCTAACTTCTACATGGCACCTTTCATCCAATGTTGTAACTGTCTCAAGATGAAATAATTCACCAATTTCATGATTATCCCATGTACTGGGGTGTTGCAATGTGGTATTCCTTCCTTCTTGAGGAAGATGACCACACTTTTCTTACAATTCTGAGCCTCGATTCACACTGAAAGAAGCAGGTCAGCATGGTCGAATGGGTAAGAACATGTGTTCTTAAACATCCAGTGTGCTCATGCCAAGGCTAGTGGTTCAACCCCTACACCGAGCAGTTGGACTAAAATGTTGACCTGTCGTCCTTGACTTGGGGACATAAATTACGAGTACCTCTAAAGTCGGAGTGGGTTCGCTTGATAGTGAGGGACACTGTTAATAGGGAAAGCTAATCCACACGCAAAATTCAGTCCATCACTACTATAAAATAGTGTGTATGGACTACGCTTGAATTCAAAGCAAGCGAGCGAAAAAAAACAAACTGAAAGCACATCAAGGATACATCTACCCTGGCAAGGGCACTTACTCTAAATGCTGCTTGTAGGTGTTGACCAGACGATAGACAGCAGCTTTGTTCACCGAGTGAAGCTTGAATTTCAGCAAGGCGTCGGAGTAGGTCGAGCTGCCGGGTCTCCTAAACACACTGGAACTCAGTTTGAAATGCTTTTCTATAGCCTGTGAATAAAGAACATACAATGCTTAACAGGGAGTCGGGATAGTGTGGTAGTGTCTGGGACATTTAACTGTCAACTTTGATCTCTAGGGTTCAATCCTCAGTAGTCACAGGAATGGGTTTTCTCTTAACTAAATGGCTCTCGAGAAATCCCAGCCTTGTGAATAAATTAAACCAGAGCGGGGCGGCTTAGAGGTATGGCATCCGCTTTGACACAAGCAGACAGCACTAATCGCCGGTGTGCAGTTGTGGATGTTTTAAAAACAAAATTATGGGATAGAGGACTGAACACCTAGCCATCTCGGATAAGGGCAAACAAATTAGGAGGACCCACATGTGTGCTGGAAACTAAAATACAGTGGAGTCTGGATAAGTAGAAGTCACAGGGGCCGAAGGAATTTGTTCTACTTATCAGAAATTCTATTTTTCCAGACTGCAGCAGCATTAAGTAAAATGATTGTAACACTTAAAAACAGTTAGTGAATAAATAATTAGCAATACAATATCAGAAATGTTGAATTATTTTAGAAAGCGGAACATTAAAGCCAGATGAAATTTACAAATTAATGAAAGAAAAAGTCTGTGATTTCGCTTTGCTTCTTGACTTGTGAAAAATGTCTTCCCATGGCCTGTTTAAAGGCACAAAATGGTGAGACTGCATCATCTGAACATCCAGTCTGCATCACGTAAATGTAAATTTTGTCAATCCATGTCAAAATATCTGACTGCGATACAGGTTGTGCTTGCAGCCCTCAGTCATCCTCATCATCAGAGTCAGGGCTCCTCATCATCAGTCAGTCGTTGCTTCGTCGACTGACTTTCTCTCCACACACATTCTTGTACGTGATGCAATGTCGTTTTTTTAAACGATCCAACCAGCCAGCACTACAATTAAAGTCTGACCTCCAAGACGTGCAAATTATTCTGCTTTCGCAATTAGTAGAGGCCCATTTACTGGTACATTTGCCGATATAATCACAGTGAACCATTTTAAAATGTCAGCATCATTCTAGATGCGGCAGTTCTAGATCGCTGTCTATGACTGTCGATTTGACATTCAAAAAACAATTTTCTGTTGCGATCGTTATGCTTTAAAATGTCAGAAAGTGTTGATGTTGGAATAACAAATTCTCCAGCTATATCCACTTTCTTCTTCCCACTATGTTCAACCACTTCCAACAGCGCAATCTTTCTTTTTAAAGTTAAGTAGTAAGATTTTGTCCACTAGCAGCTAGTGTTGTCATGTAGCGAGATATCGTATGTGCGAGATTGTTGTTCTCCGGGCTGAATAAAAATAATTCTTTCGCAAAACAAATTTTTTTTTGGGGTGTGAAATTAACAGTTCGACTTAAACATGAACACTTATATAGTCGGTATTCATTTTTATTGTCAAAGACTGGAACGTAACCCCTCCACCGGGAAGAGCAGTCAGCCTCGATGAGACCAAGAGGTGATACGGTGCCCCGAGGTAAGGGGAGATGGTGAAATGGGAGATGGGTAACTGGTTCTCTCATGAGACACGGAGGCGTTGACCAGAGGGGTAGCACTCTGGTCACGACAGCATCCCGCCTACATGATAGCCACGAACGCCACTCAACAGGAGAAGCTAATGTAAGCGTGGTGAGTGGCCTGACACGCAAAAGGCAAAGGACGATTCAAGGTCCCTCCGCGTGGTGTGTAACCACGCGAGGAGAATCGGCAGACGGGAGACGGGACTTGTAGTGTTCACATCGTAGAGTAGTCGATAGGAGTTTTGTGTAACCAAATAGATAGAGAATTAGCATAGGCTTTAGAAAACTAGTGATAGGCAATTCTGTGGCTTTGTGTGTGGGTTTAATAGCGACTGTCATATAATTGTAACGAGCCAACGGCAATAAAATGTACCATGTATTTTCCTCGCACACGACTTGCAAGTTTCTTGTATGGTGTGGGAGAAGAATCCGATGATGCCTGGCACATGAGTTGTTGACATTTATGTTCGACTAATCTGAAAATTTGAGTTAACTGAATTCGACTTATCAGGACTTTTTATACAATGATAAAGAAGGATAATGGCTGGGACTAAGCCAGTAACGTTGACTTAAGCGAAATTCTACTTATCCGAGTTCGACTTAAGTGGACTCGACTGTAGATGAGCTGAATAGGCTACAGCCCAAGCAGAATTTTAATATCAGAAAACCTACCCTCCAGCAGAGTAATTATATTTTGTGTGAATTTGGTGCACACAAACTGGGAGCCTTGCCGGTGCTAGAGTTTGTTCACTGTGCTAAGAACCTCCTTGTGTCATCTAAGGAGACTGGAGCACTCACAGATATATCCATGTGGAATGAAATTGATCCTTTACCAACAGCCATGTAAACTGTGGATAGGCAGTGGTGAGTGATCTAGTCTGTCTTCCCATTTCCGCTCCAGATAACTTGCAGAATTTTCTGGGAAGGACAGGCAGCGGTGAGAGAGCGATCTAGTCTGTCTTCCCATTTCCGCTCCAGATAACTTGCAGAATTTTCTGGGAAGGACAGGCAGCGGTGAGGGTAGTCTGCTTTCCTCTTTCTGCTGTTACTTTCAACATGTCAACTTTCAACGTGAGGTTAGCAAGAACTTTCTGGACAAGGCCTTAGAGTGGTCTACATACAAGCTGTTGTTCATCATGGGCCATGGTGATACACCTGGGCGGTCATGATTAGCCGTCTGGTATAATCACCAGTCTTGGACCTGGTCTATGTACCTGCCATGTGAACAGGCATTTATCTCTCTGTCTTCCCTCTGCTATTTTCCCGTACATTTGCCTGTTGTCTCTAAGTTTTCAAGTTTATTTCTCCTCATAACGCACCTAACACATCTAGTTGTCCGGGATTTGCAGCTACAGAAAATACAACTAATAAATAAAGAGCAGAAAATGGAAAATAACACAATCCTCAACACAGCATTCATCCATGTTCATATGTAGTTACATTTGTGTCCATCTGTTTCTGGTTGCTGATGAAGGCTTTCCAGCTGCAACACCCGCTGTTATTTATGAATTCGTGATTGTTGTCTTGTGAAGCTAACTGTTGCCAGTTCTTCTACTTTTATTGCTTTGTAGGTAGAGGGTTGATAAAGGCTAGAGGTTACCTTCATTACTCTAGGTTTGATCCCATATGGCTTGGTGTCTTTCCAAGATGAACAGCCTGTCGGAAGCACATCACAGAACACAAACTCCATTGCTCCAATGACCACCCTCAGGGGCCTCTTGAAAACAAAAATCCACCCACGATCCTAAAGGCAGTCTGAAAACGAACCCAGACCTTCAGAATGGAAGGCAGATTCTGTGACCACTTCGTCACACAGACCCGGTTTTATAGTGAGACTGGGGACAGTCAAAAGCTACTTAAGGCAGAAGCATCTGTGGAATCTAGGTACAGCAGGCAACAGGTTTGCTCACACAACGCAACACATTTCCATACATAAGTACAACAATGTTTTGACCGACTCACCTCATGTAGGTCTAGAAACGAGGCAAATATTGCGGGCAACATATTTCCACATACAAGAACAAGTGTTTTGACCGACTCACCTCATGTAGGTCTAGAAATGAGGCAAATATTGCGGGTAACAAAGTCTGAACAATGCCGTATTTGTCCTCAGTGTAAGATTTCTCAGCCATGCGGGACACACCTGTGGATGAGAAAACAATCATCCAGTTTGTTCTCTTATACCCTTGAGAGTACACACATCTTACAGCCCTGTCTAATCTGTCTTCTCCTACCCTGGAGGTAGAGATATCCAAAATCTTGTGTAGTCTTTTCTCTCCTACCCTGGAGTGTAGAGATATCCTACCTCTTGTGTAGTCTTTCCTCTTCTACCCTGGAGCAATTGCACACACATTATAGCCCTGTCTAATCTGTCCTCTTCCCTGGAGTCTACACTCGAACCTAGTCTTGTCGAGTCTTTCTTCTTCTACCCTGGAGTGTAGAGATATCTTAAGTCTTGTTTGTCATTCCTCTCAATCAATCAATCAGGTGCCGTCTCCACAATGAAGGTTGGCTGCAATGGATCTCCAACACTGTCTGTCTCTCGCCCTGACTGTACACTCTGTCAGGCCGATGTTCGTCCATCTCTTGATGTTATCTTCCCACTTGTATCGTTGTCTACCTCTTGCTCGCTTGCCCTCAACCTTGCTCTTCAGTATGGTTTTTATCAGAGTATCATGTCTTTTAACATGGCTGAAATATTTCACTTGCCTCCTCTTTATTTCTTTCATCAACTCCTCTCTTCAATCCCAGTTTTTCTGCATTTGATTGTTTTTGTTTCCATGAAATACGACATATTTATCTGTATATCCACATCTCCAGGGCCTCAATGAGACTTTCTAGTTGCTTGTTCAATGTCCAGGCTTCTGCGCCATACAGTAGCATTGACAATGCTAATTTTTAATGCGGTGTTAATCTCTCTAGAAGTTAATACTGATTTCATGCCGTTGAAAGCATTTTTTGGCCATTCCTATTCTCTTTTTCATTTCTATTTTACTTCTGCCATCATCTGCTATTATATGTCCAAGATAGGAGAAACTTGTTACTTGCTCTAGTATCTCCCTGTTTACTGTGATTTTCATTGATGACCTTTCCTTTCCACTGCTAATTATCAGTTTTTGTTTTTTGTCTTTCCTCTACTATTCTGGGAATGTAGAGATATCACAGCCCCATTTACTCTGTCGATCTGCTTGTTCTATTTGCTATTTTGATGCGTTTGTTCTATTTGCTATTTTGATGCATCTGTTCTTTTTGCTACGTCGATCCGCTTGTTCTATTTGCTATGTTGATCCATTTGTTCTATTTGCTATGTTGACCCTCTTGTTCTATTAGCTATGTCAATCCTTTTGTTCTATTTGCAATTTCAACCCTTGATCATATTTATGCCCACACTTGCTTGCCACGGTCAGATCCCAGAGGGAAAAAAAAACTACAGGCCTGGCAGTTAGTAGGAAGAGAACAATGGGAATCACCTAGGCAACAGATACAGCTGGACCAATGATCACCCGTCACCTGTGTGTCAGGGACCCTAAAGAGAAGCAAAGAATAGCAGCACCGAAACCTACCATACATACTGCAACAGGTGACTAAAGAGGATTAGCTAGACAATGGTTACCCCACCCCATATAAAACATTTAGCTGCAAAACCCAACCAATCATGAACAGTCTAGATAGGGCATCTATTGTGTGTTTGAAGTTTTCTGGACAATTTTACGTTCAGTAGCTTGCCATTGTTTTCTGAACGGAATGTTCACACCATTGTGAAAATCAATGCCAAGCGATCAGAGTTATTTGAGCTCCTATACTCCAGTGAGGTGAAAGGGAGAAGCAGGGCACAGGTGAATGATCATCTATAGACACAAGACAATGTGAATATTGCAGGACACAATTTTACAAGCTAGGTTAGAGCTCTTCTCATTACCTTCGATGGCCCAAATCTGAAGCTGACACGATGAAAACAATTTCCGACTTGAAGCATCGGGGATTTCTGCTACCAGATAGGAAACTAGTGGCAGGCTTCTGGCACATGCAGATAACTGTGGAGACAAACAAATTGAAACTGCAGGCAAATGTCAAACAAAAACAGTGAAGAACCCGTTTACACATCCTAATCCGTGTTGGGCAATGGTGCTAAACCCATATTTGTATAGACAATTGGGTACTCGAGGAGTGAAATGGTCAGCACCTTTATTATCAAATGGTTATAAATTAAATATACCTATATGCATATACCCAATATGCCTCTAGGCGGGTAAAATGGTCTTTTACTTCACTGTCAAAAAAAAAATAAAATTATCTACCACCTGTAGTAGAGCCACTAGTTTCCTTCCGGTAAAAATGGCGATGATGTGACGCGTTTATTCTTTGGGAGACTGCTGTTTAGTGTTTTCCTGTGGATTATGTGGTGTTATTTTGTATTCGTTTATTGGAAGTGTTCATAAGAAGCCACGGAAGGCAGGTGGTGGATGAAATTTTGAGAGCAGCCGACAGATATTTGTTGGTTATGGTCTCAAGTTTCGCGACGGCAGGCAGAGGATCTCTTTAGTGTGACAATGGCTGCGGTCACCCGGCCAGTATGGTCACTGCCAGGAAGGAAAGCAACGGTACACTACCTTCTTTAAAAGTGCCTAGTTCATTATGATTCGCCTAAAGACAGATCATCACAGACAAGGACAGAGACATTAAAATTAGCAACATGGAATGTTAGGACGTTAAACAACGACGAAGTTAGATAACATCAAACAAGAAATGGAAAGAGAGAAAATTAATATTTTAGGGATGTGCGAAACGAGATGGACAGGAGCAGGCATCAAGATAGATGAAGATTTTAAGATTATTTATTCTAGAGGAGAAGATCAGCAAAGGGGGTAGCAATTATCTTGGACCGGCAAACATCAAAATCTGTTCAAGGACATTGGGCTGTGTCAGACAGAGTTCTACTAGTTAAATTAAGCGGCAGACCTTTTAGCATAAATGTTATTCAAGTATATGCCCCAATAGGAGAATCCAGTGAAGATAGCATAGAGGAATTTTATAATGACATAGAGTCTGCTTTAAAGAAATGTAAAAATTCAGAAATAAACATCATAATCCTTGTGCAGATAACATCACAACAGAAATGATTAAAGCTTTAGAAGAATATGGAATAGATCAAGTCACCAGACTGCTGAACACAGTATATGATACCGGAGATATACCTTCTGAATTATGTAACTCTGTATTTATTGCAATCCCAAAGGAATCAGGAGCCTTAGAATGTGATCAACATAGAACAATTAGTATAATGATTCACATCACAAAGATTTTGCTACGAATTATCATGCAAAGAGTGAGGAAGAAAATACAACCTGAAATAGGGGAAGAACAATGTGGGTTTGTAGAAGGAAAGGGTACAGTAAATGCTGTGTATATGCTTCGATCAGTTATTGAACGTGCTATAGAAGTAATCAAGGATATACATCTTTGCTTTATTGACTACACAAAGGCCTTCGATAGAGTTAGAATGTCAACATGGTGGAGATGCTTGCAGATCTACAAATTGATGGGAAAGACATTAGACTTATAAAAAACATATATTGGAAACAACAAGCTGCCATAAGGATTGATAATGAAGTGGGACAAAATCAACCTATTAAGAGAGGTGTTAGGCAGGGATGTGTAATGTCTCCAGATCTTTTTTCCCTATACAGCGAAAATATTTTCAAAAATGTAGAAGATATAAATGGAATCAGCACTGGAGGATGAAACATCAATAACATTAGATATGCAGATGATACAGTATTGATTGCAGACAATGAGCAGAATCTGCAACAATTAGTAGATGCGGTTGTTGCACACACTGAACAACTGGGGTTAGAATTAAATTGTAAAAATACACAGATTATGGTCGTCACTAGGAAGAACGAAATACCACAATGTAATATACAAGTAAATGGGAATATTCTTCAACAAGTGAATTGGTACAATTATCTCGGAACAGTCATAACATCTGATGGGAGATGCCTTGTAGAGATTAGAACAAGAATCGCCATGGCAAAAGTAGCCTTTAGCAAGATGATAAACATACTGACCAATAAAAAGATGTCAATTGAAACGAGAAAAAGAGTGTTGAGGGGCAACATAGAGCCTGTTCTTTTGTATGGATGTGAAACTTGGACAATGAGCAGTCAAGCTGAAAAATACCTGATGGCTGCAGAAATGTGGTTTCTAAGGAAAATGCAAAGAATACCATGGACAGACAGAAAACCCAATGACCACGCACTACAGGAGACAAATGAAAATCGTAAACTGATTAGAGAAATTAAACGTTAGTTAGTTAGTCTTTCCTCTTGAGCCTAAGGCGGCGCATAGGGCAGAAGTCCTGACTCTCCATGCTTGGCGGTTCGCTGCTACCTGTTGTAGATCTTGGATATTTACTTGGCCATTGAATGAGCCTTCTCTAATGATGGTTCTAAGCAGGGTCTCTCTTGGTCTTCCCCGTTTTCTTTTCCCTACCGGTGACCATATGAGGGCTTGGTAGGGGAGTCTTGTCTTGTCCATTCTGAGTACATGGCCAATGCAGTTCCAACGGCGTCTTCTTATGAAATTGGGTACTGTATCTTGCTTACTCTCTTGTCTTATTTGCGTATTGGTTCTGAAGTCTGTCCAGTCGATGTTTAGAAGTCTTCTAAGACATTTTAAAGAAACATATAGAGCAATCAGACATATCGCCCTTTTTAGGCAGTTTGAAAATTACACCATCTTTCCACTGTTGTGGTGGGGATTCGCTTTGCCAGATTTCATTGATCAGCTGTAACAAACAGTTGTAAGGTGTTCTCATCTGCTGCTTTGAGCATTTCTCCTGAGATGTCATCTTCACCAACAGCTTTGTTGTTCTTCAATTTTTTGATGGCTGCTTTAATCTCTTCCATGGTGAATGACTCGCAGGAGGCATCTAGTGGGGGAATTAAACGTAGACAGTCAAATTTGTTTGGACATGTTATGAGAAGAAATGGATTGGAGAACTTTGTGACAACTTGCAAGATAGAAGGGAACAGACCAAGGGGAAGACCAAGAAGTAAATACCTGGATGGCTGGGCCACATGGCATGGTCAAGACAGGAATACTGAGCTGATCCATGACTCTGGTGATCAAGTGAAATGGCGAATCATGACCACCCACGCTTTCCGGCATGGTACATGATTGATTGATATAGTACCTTATGCAGGACATGGTGTGGTGTCAGGTCTTAGTCAGATATGACTGAGCTACCGTATAACAGTAGACGGTACTACCTGCTTTCTGTTAGCGCCGAACGTTGGGCGGCGCTTACCAAACCCGACACCCCACATTGTGCCAACGGCTTCGGGCGGAAGAGAGCAATTGGGAGGGTACAAACCTTACCCTGGTGCGAGGAAATGCAACCTAAAGACAAAATGTCATGGCAGGACAGACCAGGCCCTAAGCTGGTCTAGGATTGAAGCTCTGACAGGCGGACAGTTAGAGCATTGCTTTGCTGATCCGGCAGCTTCTGCAGCTTGTCTTGTTCCAGATGTAGAGGTGTTACTTTTCCTCTGGAGTGAACTAGGCAGGCCGAGAGAGGGATCATGCTGCATGGGCAACACATTTTAGCCCAGGCTTTGTGCTATGGAGGGGCAGTAACTCCATCCATGGTCTTAACTGGTCTCCGAATCAAAGCGAGAGGCAACTGTTACGGGTTATAAGTCCCTGTCAATTGGCGTAGACATGGGGCGCCACACGTTGCCTCTGAGGATGGGAGACACCTACAGGTGTCACTGATCAGCTACCATCAGCCTCAAGCTGGGCAGCCCACGGCCAATTAGGTGCTGATCTGCCACAGCCTGCCTGCTTCAATGGGTGCTTGTTGCTAGGACAAAATCTGAATAGCAGGCTGTAAAACCAATGCACCAGGTACTAATAAAAAGAAAAATAGAAACCTCAAGCTACGGCTTGCAACCTGGAACGTGAGAACCATTTGTCCAGGATTTTCCACTGACTTGACCAATATTGACGATGTGAGAAAAACGGCTGCGATTGATGCCGAACTCAGTCATCTTAACATTGATATTGCTGGCCTGCAGGAGACTCGCCTCGATGAGGAAGGGTCACTCAGGGAAAACAATTACACCTTATTTTGGAAGGGTAGAGAAAAAAGGCAACACGGTGTGGGCTTTGCAGTGAAGAATTCGCTACTGGGAATGATTGAAATTCCAGCAGGAGGAAATGGAAGACTATTATTCCTGCGCTTGGCAACCTCTTGTGGTTTTGCCACCATTATTACTGCATATGCACCGACACTCGATTCCTCTGATGATGTGAAGGATTCGTTCTATGAGGAGTTAGACTCCTTGATCAAGGCAGTTCCAAAATCTGACTACATTTATATGCTCGGTGATTTCAATGCTCGTGTGGGCAAGGACTCGAGTTCATGGCCAGTGTGCCTTGGAAAATACAACATCGGTCGCATGAATGAAAATGGGCAAAGGCTGCTGGAGCATTGCACCAGAAATGACCTATGTATTACAAACTCCTTTTTTAAAACAAAAGAGCTGCATACGGTCACATGGAAACATCCAAGATCCGGCCATTGGCACCAGCTGGACTTCATCATCACACGGAGACAACATCTGAACCATATATCATTGACTCGAAGTTACCACAGTGCTGACTGTGATACGGATCATTCTTTGGTTGTTGCAAGGGTTAGACTGAGACCAAAGAGAATCTACACGGCTAAACACAAATCTAGCCCCAGGATTAATATTATTAACACTCATGATCCTGACAAGTGCTTTCAGTTTCAACAGCAACTTGAAGACGCTTTCACTGATACACCAGAAAATTGTACAGTAAATGAAAAGGGGGGACAATTTAAGGAAACTCTTTATAAAACTGCTGTAGGGGTTTATGGCACTGTGGATCATAAGAGGCAGGACTGGTTTGCGGAAAACAGCCAGACTCTGCAGCCCTTGATTGATAAGAAGAAGATAGCTCTCTTAAGAAACAAGGAAAAACCAACGCGTAACACTCTGAGTGAGCTAAAGCAAGCTGGGAAGGATGTGCAAAAGGCTGCCAGGCAGTGTGCAAATGATTATTGGATCAAGTTATGTGAGTCCATTCAAATTGCAAGTCATAAGGGAAACATCAGAAACATGTATGAAGGAATAAATAAAGCCTGTGGTCCAATGATCAAAAGAAGTGCATCATTGAAAACCTTGACTGGAGAAATCATAACTGATAAGAAACAGCAGATGGGCAGATGGGTAGAGCACTATTTGGAGCTTTACTCAAGTGAGACCAAACTAGTGGATGATGCCCTCAACACCATAGAGGCTCTACCAACTCTTGACCACCTGGACACACTTCCCACCATAACAGAAGTGTGCTATAAATGAACTTGCATCTGGCAAGGCTCCAGGTAAGGATGGGATTCCAATAGAGGTTATCAGGAGTGGGCAAGACACACTCACTCTACAGATCCACCAGCTAATAGAGCTATGCTGGCGAGAAGGACAAGTCCCACAGGATTTCAAAGATTCAAGCATCATAACACTGTACAAGAACAAGGGCGATCGGAGCGACTGCAACAACTATAGGGGTATCTCACTTCTGTGTATTGTTGGAAAAGTATTTGCCAGAATTGTTCTGCGCAGACTTCAAGTCCTAGGAGATCAAGTCTACCCCGAATCACAGTGTGGCTTTCGACAGAACCGGTCTACTATTGATATGATATTCTCATTGCGACAAATGCAAGAAAAATGCTGTGAACAGAATCAACCACTGTTTATTGCCTTCATCGACCTCACAAAGGCATTTGATTTGGTCAGTCATGAGGGTCTGTTCAATGCACTAAAGAAGATTGGCTGCCCACCAACTCTTCTGTCCATTGTGGAATCGTTCCATACAGGCATGAAAGGTATAATCAAGTTTGATGGTGCAACTTCTGAAGAGTTTGAAATCAAGAGTGGAGTTAAGCAAGGTTGTGTACTACCCCCCACCCTCTTTGGAATATACTTTTCACTTCTACTGAAATATGCCTTTCGTGATCAGGATGGTGGTATATACATTCACTCACGCTCAGATGGCGGCCTCTACAATGCTCAGAGATTGAAGGCCAAGACCAAAATTAGGAGGGTACTGATCAGAGAGTTGCTTTTTGCAGATGATGCTGCAGTTACGACCCACTCTGAGGAAGAATTGCAATGTCTATTATCTGCATTCTCCAATGCTTGTTATGAATTTGGATTAACAATTAGCAAAAAAAAAAGACACAGATTATGTCACAAGGTGCACATGGGGTACCATCAATCTTTATTGACGACACCGAACTAGAGATGGTAGACCATTTTACATATCTAGGATCAGTGGTAAATAGCAAATTATCCCTAGATCAGGAAATCAACATCCGGATTGGTAAGGCAGCAACAACAATGAACAGGTTAAGAAAGAGAGTAAGAGATCTCAGGGTCGGCCTCTACTACGATACAAAGATGTGTGTAAGCGGGACATGATTGATACGGGCATTGATAATGCACAGTGGGAGCAAGTCGCCGCTGAACGTGTTGCATGGAGGGCAAACATCAGAAATGGAATAAAGACAAAGGAGAAAATTATTGCAGATAAGTCACACACTGAGCCTGAGAGACGTAAGATGGTGCATGATGGTGGAAAAGACCACGTGTTCACATGCACCCACTGTGAACGAAGATTTACAGCGCAAATTGGCCTTATCAGTCACATTTGCTACCGCCATAGGTAAAAGTTATTATGCCTTTTTAAAGCACAAACTATCGTCTGTCAAGACGGCAAGGTGCCAATGGGGACATTGTGATCTTGAGCTTGAGCAATTAAGGCCGCTTCGCTAGTGCAGTCGCTGTGAACTGTGCAGGTTAGGATTTTCTTTTTGCCCCCGACAGAAAAAAAAATCCACACCATACCGAGGATTCGATCCCGGGTCTCGCGAATGAGAATCCAGCATTCTTAGCCACTTGACCAGACTAACTAGTCAAATCTTACTGATGTCTGAACTCTTGCATTTGTACAGTTTGTATCCTGTCTGGCTGGCTGTCTTTCAATGAGTGCTTGACATTCCTCTAGTGGAGACTTATGTGTAGTTTATCCAAGTCTGATAGTTCTTTTCTTAAATCCCTTGTTGAAGTTTGTGTCCTGACAATTTGGATGTTCCTCTTTCAATGGCTGTTTGATGTCTCTCTTGCAAGCCCTGGTGGTATTGAACCCATGCTTGCTGTCCAGATTTCTCTCTCTGTGATTTTCTGTTCTCATAGCTTGCAGCAAAGTCAGGAGGCAAAGTTTTATTGCTTCAAGCCAGTTACAATAGACATGAAGGTAAAACCCTTTATTCAAAACTGAAATTCCACAACTAACAAGTCTTGCCTCCTCCCATGGGGCACCCAGCAGCTAAGTACGGTGACGATTGGCACTGCAGTCAGGAGTATTATAGCTGGTTACTTGCTCTTGTACTGGCTCTGTGGCAATTCGTAATCCCACATCTCGTGGTCGAAACACAGCTGTGGGCGATTTGGCAGCACTGTCTTACGTTGGTTTCCATGGAATAGTATTAGTGCCGGTCGTTCAGAAAGAAAGCAATTGCAAACTACTGAATGTAAACTTGCTAAGAAATCACAAACATGAAAAAAATGCTGCGCTTGACTGCAACGTCCTGTAAAGAATATGCAACTAACTTGTTCTTGTAAATTTGTTTAGAACCTGAGGCAACATGCAGATATCAGTCATAGGCTCGTTCGCAGTTACTAAAGAATAAAATTGAAGCTTTGCAATTTAAATGCTACAGAAAAGTTCTTTGAATACCCTGAACAAAGATGAAGTTAAATAATGACAAACAACAAGATCTGGACATCAAGGAAAACGTGCTCATAAAAAGCATCAAGCCTTGGAAAATGAAATACTTTAGTCACATAAGACGTCACAGAGACTTGGAAATATTGGTGACGGAGGGTGTAGTTCTTAGGAGAAGAGACAGGAGTTGACCGGCACAAAGATGGACACAGGTCTTGGCAGACACCCTGGACATGAGGCAAGAGAACTGGCCAGAGATCAAGAGCCATTTTGGTGGGCCATGATGGTGATGGGAGAAAGCGACATTCTGAACGCGCCTGCTACACAATGAGGCTGACCTGCTACAGGATGAGGCTGACCTGCTATAGGATGATGCTGACCTGCTGCATGATGATGCTGGCCTGCTATAGGATGATGCCGGCCTGCTGCAGGATGATGTTGACCTGCTGCATGATGATGCCGACCTGCTGCATGATGATGCCGGCCTGCTATAGGATGATGCCGTCCTGCTACAGGATTATGCCGCCCTGCTATAGGATGATGCCGTCCTGCTACAGGATGATGCCGCCCTGCTACAGGATGATGCCGACCTGCTACAGGATGATGCCGACCTGCTGCATGATGATGCCGACCTGCTGCATGATGATGCTGGCATGCTACATGATGATGCTGACCTGCTGCATGATGATGCCGGCATGCTGCATGATGATGCTGGCCTGCTACATGATGATGCCGACCTGCTGCATGATGATGCCGACCTGCTGCATGATGATGCTGACCTGCTACATGATGATGCCGACCTGCTGCATGATGATGCTGGCATGCTACATGATGATGCTGGCCTGCTACATGATGATGCTGACCTGCTACATGATGCTGGCCTGCTACATGATGATGCTGACCTGCTGCATGATGATGCCGGCCTGCTGCATGATGCCCACCTGCTACACGATGATACCAGCCTGCTACATGATGTCCACCTGCTACATGATGATGCTGACCTGCTACACAATGATACCAGCCTGCTACACGATGATGCTGACCTGCTATGATGCTGACCTGCTACATGATGATACTAGCCTGCTACATGATGCCCACCTGCTACACAATGTCCACCTGCTACACGATGATGCTGACCTGCTACATGATGCCCACCTGCTACACGATGATGCTGACCTGCTACATGATGCCCACCTGCTACATGATGATGCTGACCTGCTACATGATGTCCACCTGCTACACGATGATGCCCACCTGCTACATGATGTCCACCTGCTACACGATGATGCCCACCTGCTACATGATGATGCCCACCTGCTACACGATGATGCCCACCTGCTATACAATGATACCAGCCTGCTACATGATGCCCACCTGCTACTCAATGATGCTGACCTGCTACATGATGCCCACCTGCTATACAATGATACCAGCCTGCTACATGATGCCCACCTGCTACACAACGATACTGGCCTGCTACAGGATGATGCTGACCTGCTACACGATGATACCAGCCTGCTACACAATGATGCCCACCTGCTACATGATGATGCCCACCTGCTACATGATGATACCAGCCTGCTACATGATGCCCACCTGCTACAGGATGATGCTGACCTGCTACACGATGATACCAGCCTGCTACATGATGCCCACCTGCTACACAATGATGCCCACCTGCTACACAATGATGCCCACCTGCTACACGATGATACCAGCCTGCTACATGATGCCCACCTGCTACATGATGATGCCGACCTGCTACACGATGATGCTGACCTGCTACACGATGATACCAGCCTGCTACATGATGCCGACCTGCTACACAATGATGCCGACCTGCTACACGATGATGCCGACCTGCTACACAATGATGCTGACCTGCTACATGATACCAGCCTGCTACATGATGCCCACCTGCTACACAATGATGCCGACCTGCTACACAATGATGCTGACATGCTACACGATGATACCAGCCTGCTACATGATGCCCACCTGCTACACAATGATGCCCACCTGCTACACGATGATGCTGCCCACCTGCTACACAATGATGCCCACCTGCTACACAATGATGCTGACCTGCTACACGATGATACCAGCCTGCTACATGATGCCGACCTGCTACACAATGATGCCGACCTGCTACACAATGATGCTGACCTGCTACACAATGATGCCGACCTGCTACAGGATGATGCTGACCTGCTACACAATGATACCGGCCTGCTACATGATCCGTACATGATGCTGCTGACCTACACTTGACAGGAGTGACACTTAAAATGAGTCGCCTGCTGAAACACCCCAGCCACATCAGCCAACACCCCCTTCACATGGTGCAGGCTGGAATCACCAGGCTCCACAGAAATGGGGACATATCCACATGGCGAGAGATACACTCCCCAAGTGGCTAACATGTTTAAGACACACCATAACCACAGTATAGAAACAGTTAATTGCATATCCTTCACAGGGCATCACAGTCAACCCCAGCAGTATTTTGGTTGCTTGTGATTTCTTGGCAAGTTTTTAAGTTCAGTAGTTTGCCATTGCTTTCTGAATGACCGGCACTGATACCATTGTTTGAAATACCAGCATAACAAGGTCTGCTTCCATACAGCAATAGAGTATTTAAATAATGTTCAACATACACGCATATTATGAGACCACAATTGTTACCTTTCCCCGAAATGTTGACAATCTGTGGTCTTTGTCTTCTGATACTGGGGCATCTATTTAGACAAGAGACACAAGTTTTACTAACAATTCTTAACCAGGTCTTAACAAATCAAGTGTCAATCAATCAAATTTTAATCAGTCAAGTGTTAAATCTTGTTCAGTCAAAAAGTAATTAAGTGTTACTCAAATCTTAATCAAGTCTCGATCAATCACATTCTAATCAGTCAAGTGTTAAATCTTATTCAGTCATAACATAAATAAGTGTTGATCGAATCTTCCTCAATCAATCCCAATTTAATCAGACAAGTGTGAATTTCTGTGAATTGTCTGGGAAATGAAATAAGCCGGCTATCTCATCTCATGGCCTAGAATATATGAAGGCTTGAAACTCCACACCCAATGCCAGGATCTGCTAGGCTACTACTTTTTTCATCTTCAATATGTATGCCTGGGCAATAACTAGAAATAGCTATTGCCAAAAGGGAAACGGTTTTTACCTGGCAACGGCTCCTCCTGTCCTCGGAAGGTCAACAAAGAACTTGTTTCTCCTGCAACAACAATATATTATTGTGAATTTATTAACAACAATATGTCAACATGCAATGGATTGTCTAGAAAAGGATAACGAAAGTAAAACATATACAAATATAACAGACAAATGATGCTCTTTTGTGATGAAATCAAAAGGCAGACACTGGAATATATCAGCTGTAGGAGGGAGAGAGAGAGAGAGAGAGAGAGAGAGAGAGAGAGAGAGAGAGAGAGAGAGAGAGAGAGAGAGAGAGAGAGAGAGAGAGAGAGAGAGAGAGAGAGGGGGGGAGAGAGAGAGAGAGAGAGAGAGAGAGAGAGAGAGAGAGAGAGAGAGAGAGAGAGAGAGAGAGAGAGAGAGAAAGAGAATGGTGGGGTGGGGGGGCTTCCAATCCCTTGTCTTTCATACATCAATTATCTATTGTGCATATACATTCACAAAGGAAAAAATCATTGGCAAATGAATGTCTAGGTGTCTGAGAATTTCCAATGTCTGTGATTGTTTGTCTATGTGTCTGAAACTTTCTAATGTCTTTGATAGATTGTCTAAATTTCTGAGACTTTCCAATGTTTGGGATAGTTTGTCTCTGTCTGGGATCTACCAATGTTTGTGACAGTTTGTCTATTTGTCAGAGTCTTTCTAATGTTTGTGATAGTTTGTCTGTCTGAGACATTCCAATGTTTGTGATAGTTTGTCTGTCTGAGACATTCCAATGTTTGTGATAGTTTGTCTATATATTTGAGACTTTCCGATTTCTGTGACAGTTTGTCTGTTTCTGAGAGTTTTTCTAAAGTCTGTGATAATTTATGTATGGTGTCTCAGACTCTTTCCAGTGTTTGTGATAAGTTGTCTAGGTGTCTACGAGCTTTGAAACGTTTCAGAATCTATAAATATGACTCTTAATCTTGCTCCAGCTCTACAACCAGATCTTTTTGATTACAGGAAAATCTCTGCCCAGTTACAACACACAGGACAATCCTATTAACTTATTACCTGGGACAGCCTGAGCAGTGTTCCACTGAGATGCTGTTCTCTGAATATTAACAGGAGCTTTGGACATGATGGCCCAGTTTTCTTCTTTCACACGCTCAGTCAGTTCCTTGATGACAGCCAGGGCTGTGGTACTAACTGAAGTCCAAATTCTGGGGTGACCCCCGGGCTGGCTCAAGCTGAGAAGCTCCTGGCGGCGGGAAGCAGAAAACTGGGACAGGCGGCTGAAGTCTAAGAACGCCAAGTGCTTGAGAAACAAATAAAACAAACACAACTCAATATAATGTATTCTTTTTCAAACACCTCCAGACATCAATATGAATAAATGCAAAGAAAGCAGCAATTAACTTTAGTGTTTTCCTCAAATTGAGAGAATGTGTAGGCTAAACTAGTTTTTTTCTGTTCAGCATAAGTTGGACACTCCTAGAACAAATGTTTAGCTGCAATTTTACAGGTTCCACAATTACATTCATCAGTATCTCCTATCTTTAATTTATTAAACACGTGGTATTTCAGCCTGTGTTCAGTGCAGAGTCTGAAGATTGTTACTTGTTCTCAGATAAGTATTATTACCTAACATTAACATAAGGTTTTCTTATCAAAGAACTAATAGATAAAATTACCAGACTCAATTCTTTAAGACCATAAAAATGCCTGTGTTTGCTGATGGATTGTTCTGTTGATATGAGTTACCACACACAATTGACATTTACAGTTTCAAGAAGTGAGGAAAAGATAGTGGTGCTGGATAGAAAACACCTTGAGACAACCCAAGAAGAGTATCACTAGAGTCTCTTTACTGGGACCCACAGGGCCAATGAACTAGAGGGAGATCTAGAGCACAAGAAAGAATTAGAGACAGAAATGAACAAAATGGGGAGAACAAGGAGTGAGCTGAAGGAGATAGCAACAGATAAGATGGCTTGACTGACAGCCTATGCTTTAACAGGTAATAAAGGGCACAAGAAGATCATAATTAATTACAAACACAGCTGAGATACGCTGGGTTAAGTTGAGCTGAGTTGAGTCAAGAACCAACATCCCAGCAGTCAGGACATTCCCACGCGTGCCCCGTCTTCATCTGCAACAGCCAGCGAAGAGTGTCAAAAATAATGATGCCAATAGCAGTCTGATTATGTGTCCGCCTGGCCTGTCTTCATAGTCATGAGTGTTGGCCATATCTCCTGGTCACTCCCTGCAGGACCATTCTCTCCAAGCCGAAATGATATATCTGCTCTGCACTATACACATGATAACAAACATCCCCCACCACATCTGCCTGATCATGCCCCAATCCCCCACTGAAGGATTCATCAAACAATACAGCAGTACAGTAAAGGGTTCTTCGACATGCCTTAAAGTACGCTGGACATATAATCTTCTGCTGCTGTTAAACTTCATCCCTCATTGGAACATAGGCCCTCAATCAAGCCATTCTCTCATTGGCTATCTCCTCCAACTCCCTCTATGGGCATGTGGTCATAGATCCATATCTGTATAGACCAATCAGCACGCAGCGGGTGATGTGGTACCCATTTTAGGCTGGCTGGCCTGAGTGCCCAGGTCAATTAAACAAACTTGACATCGCCAATGTGAAATATTATACAGATTAATTCATTATATAGCAGGGATTAAGTGGATACATATGGTGAAGGATTAATCACTAACATAGTGGGGGTTAAGTAGATACATATGGTGAATGATTAATCACTAACATAGGGGGATTAAGTAGATACATATGGTGAAGGATTAATCACACACATAGTGGGGATTAAGTATATACATATGGTAAAGGATTAATCACTAACATAGTGGGGATTAAGTAGATACATATGGTGAATGATTAATCACTAACATAGGGGGATTAAGTAGATACATATGGTGAAGGATTAATCACACACATAGTGGGGATTAAGCAGATACATATGGTGAAGGATTAATCACAAACATAGTGGGGATTAAGTAGATACATATGGTGAAGGATTAATCACTAACATAATGGGGATTAAGTAGATTACATATGGTGAAGGATTAATCACTAACATAGTGGGGATTAAGTAGATACATATGGTGAAGGATTAATCACAAACATAGTGGGGATTAAGTAGAAACATATGGTGAAGGATTAATCACTAACATAGTGGGGATTAAGTAGATACATATGGTGAAGGATTAATCACAAACATAGTGGGGATTAAGTAGATATATATGGTGAAGGATTAATCACAAACATAGTGGGGATTAAGTAGAAACATATGGTGAAGGATTAATCACTAACATAGTGAGGATAGGGTAGATACATATGATGAAGGATTAATCACTAACATAGTGGGAATTAAGTAGATACATATAGTGAAGGATTAATCACTAACATAGTGGGAATTAAGTAGAAACAAATAGTGAAAGATTAATCACTAACATAGTGGGGATTAAGTATATACATATGGTGAAGGATTAATCATTAACATAGTGGGGGTTAAGTAGATACATATGGTGAAAGATTAACCACTAACATAGTGGGGGTTAAGTAGATACATATGGCGAAGGATTAATCACTAACATAGTGGGGATTAAATAGAAACATATGGTGAAGGATTAATCACTAACATAGTGGGGGTTAAATAGAAACATATGGTGAAGATTAATCACAAACAGTGGGGATTAAATAGAAACATATGGTGAAGGATTAATCACAAACAGTGAGGATTAATAAGAAACATACAGTGAAGGATTAATCATAAACATAGTTGGGATTAAGTAGAACCATATGGTGTAAGTTTAAACACAAAAGGAATGATGAAGTACTGCAATGGGAGATTATGAAGTACACAGTTACCTGTAGGATAGGGAAATAAGCGCAGGCCAGTGCCGCAGGTAGGGTCTTCTCTTTGTTGTACTCCAGGACATTCTGTACTGTGAATTCATAGTGCTGTGAATATACAAACTGACTATTTATAGCCTGTCAAAAACACTGTGCTGTTGTAAATTTAGAGTGCTGAAAGTAGAGAAATGGTATTGCAAATTTAGATGGCTGTAAACATAGAGATGGTATTGTATATTTAGAGTGCTGAAAGCAGAGAAATGTTTTTGGAAATGTGTTGTTGTGTAAACATAGAGAAATTATGTTGTAAATTTGGAGTGCTGTAAACAGAGAGAAATGGTATTGTAAATCTATGATGCTGTAAACATAGAGAAGTATTGTAAATTTAGAGTGCTGGAAACATAATATTGTAAATGTATAATGTTGTTGTAATATATGTTATAGTAACATTGTAAACCATGTACTGAATAATGAATATGCATGCATAATATTACAATAATTGTTGCATTCGTAACAGGGAAAATGGTTTCTTGACTAATGCCAACAATATCCCTGAAGCTAGAGTGTTGGAAGTTTTCTGTTGATCATTTACTTCTTCTGGTTGAAAGCCAAATCTTTTATACAGCAACTACCACTTCTAAAGGTGCTTGCGAGGGCAGCAACAACTTCAGCGAGAAGCACCCAATCCATTTTCAAATATTTAAAGTAGCCCAGACTGAGACCATAAGTACCAAGCATTTGAAAGGGGGGGGGGGGGGGTGTCCCTGTGAAGCACCGCGATCATGGTACACAGGTATTTAGGAGTGCTCCAATAGCACCATGTGACCACCACAGCAGTGTGACCAAAACATCACAATGTGACAACAAGTACAATGTGGCCACCCTAGCACAATGTGACAAACAATTGTAGCATAATGTGACCAATATTATAATGTCAGAATACTACAATGTGACCAATATTATAATGTCAGAATACTACAATGTGACCAATATTATAATGTCAGAATACTACAATGTGACCAATATTATAATGTCAGAATACTACAATGTGACCAATATTATAATGTCAGAATACTACAATGTGACCAATATTATAATGTCAGAATACTACAATGTGACCAATATTATAATGTCAGAATACTACAATGTGACCAATATTATAATGTCAGAATACTACAATGTGACCAATATTATAATGTCAGAATACTACAATGTGACCAATATTATAATGTCAGAATACTACAATGTGACCAATATTATAATGTCAGAATACTACAATGTGACCAATATTATAATGTCAGAATACTACAATGTGACCAACAATTGTAGCACAATGTGACCAATATTATAATGTCAGAATACTACAATGTGACCAACAATTGTAGTACAATGTGACCAATATTATAATGTTAGAATACTACAATGTGACCAATATTATAATGTCAGAATACTACAATGTAACCAATATTATAATGTCAGAATACTACAATGTGACCAATATTATAATGTCAGAATACTACAATGTGACCAATAGTATAATGTCAGAATACTACAATGTGACCAATATTATAATGTCAGAATACTACAATGTGACCAATATTATAATGTCAGAATACTACAATGTGACCAATATTATAATGTCAGAATACTACAATGTGACCAATATTATAATGTCAGAATACTACAATGTGACCAATATTATAATGTCAGAATACTACAATGTGACCAATATTATAATGTCAGAATACTACAATGTGACCAACAATTGTAGCACAATGTGACCAATATTATAATGTCAGAATACTACAATGTGACCAACACAGCACCATGTGACCAACACAGCACAATGTGACCAACACAGCACCAGGTGACCAACACAGCACAAGGTGACCAACACAGCACAAGGTGACCAACAATTGTAGCATAACAGGACCAACAGCTATAATACAATGTGACCAACATAGCACAATGTGACCAAAATCATAATACGACCAATATTAAAATGTCATATTACTACAATGTGACCAATAGTTACAACACAATGAGACCAACACAGCACCATGTGACCAAAACTATGTCACCTAAAGTTACAGCACCATGTGACCAACACAGCACAATGTGACCAAAAGTATAATGTCACCTACAGTTACAGCACCATGTGACCACTACTATGATATCAAAGTACCATAATAATCACAGCACAACACAACAGCAGTACAATGTGGCAATAGTACAGTGAATATAAAACACACTATGAGTAAATGACACCCGCATACCTGGACATGGAATACTTTCACCAGCGTCCTGGTGTAAGACCACGAAAGGGTCAGCAACAGAGTGCAGAGGTAGGTCTGCCACAGCAACGACAAGCTCAGCAGCCCCATCAGGGAGTCCAGAGGCACTGAATTCTGGCTGCAAGGCAATACAATATAGCAATGCAACATGCATGTAAGCTTCACTTCTGATGTCTCTATATATAATATGTATTGTGATAAAGAACTCTTCTAATTGTTAGAATGGTCCCCCTTCTCAGATGTTGTGGCCTTTTACTTTTCTGACACTGAGGATGGGCCCAACCGGGTCATGAACCCAGGTGTCTTTCTCCTGCCATGGGTTCATACCCTGTTTTGAGACGTTGAGTCATTAATTTTTTGCTTTGTTGCACTGAGACATACATTTTGTTTTTCTCTTTGCCCTTGCAGACTTTATTTGTTTCTCAAATTCCATTTATACTGGTGATAGTTATACTGTGTTGTCTGCATATCGGAGTTCAGGAACTTATTTATTTATAACAAGGTGGCATATGTTATCATGCAGTGCCTCGCCGGCTGGCGTGGGCGATCATACCTCTCCACAAATTGTGATCTCTGACGTCATGGATCAATTTGTGTGTTGACTCCCTTCGGTGCCATGACACCAAACTGTCAAGAATCTTCTCATGCTGTCTTCCCATATCTCTATTTCCACAAATCTTTCCAATTGTCACATGTTCCAGTTTTTGTCTTCTCATAATGTGGTCAAAAAACGACGACTGCTTCTTTCTTATGTTTCTGATAAGTTGGTTTTGCGACTCAGCTTCCCACAAAACGTCCAGATTACCCATTTTGTCTGTCCAATTAGTTTTCATTCTTCTATAAAACCACATCTCCAAGGCCTCCAGGGATTTTTTCCGCTGTTTACTAATCGTCCAGGATTTGCAGCCGTATGTTAAAATTGGTTCTATGTAACATGCAAGAACTCTTTTCTAACTTTCAAGGACAATGACTTCAAATTGTACAAAACGTTCTTCGTCAAATAACAAAACTACAAGCAACAGGAAATGAAGATGAATAAAGTTGTATGTTAAAATAATGACTCCACAGAAGATGAGGAAGAAATTGTTATGTTGCAACAATGCCCATGCAGAAGAAGATGAAGAAGAGGACAAAGATGCAATTGTTAAATGTTACAACACCCACAGAAGATAAGGAACAAATTGTTGTATGTTACAACATTGCCCACGCAGAAGAAGAGAAAGATGAGGAACAAATTGTTGTACGTTACAACAATGACAACTCAGAAGAAGGTATATATTAAAACAATCATCACTACATGTCATGCCAGTAAGTGTGGGCGATCATAGTTCGCCGTCTGCAAAGATCAGCAGTCATCAATTAGGTCCGTGTTCTTTTCTAATAAATTGTGCCAGCTGACACAGAGTTTTTTACAGTTTATTTCTCCTAATAACGTGCCTGTTTACATCTAATAAATTTTGCCAGCTGACACAGAGTTTTTTACAGTTTATTTCTCCTAATAACGTGCCTGTTTACATCTAATAAATTTTGCCAGCTGACACAGAGTTTTTTACAGTTTATTTCTCCTAATAACGTGCCTGTTTACATCTAATAAATTTTGCCAGCTGACACAGAGTTTTTTACAGTTTATTTCTCCTAATAACGTGCCTGTTTACATCTAATAAATTGTGCCAGCTGACACAGTGTTTTTTACAGTTTATTTCTCCTAATAACGTGCCTGTTTACATCTAATAAATTGTGCCAGCTGACACAGAGTTTTTTAAAGTTTACTTCTCCTAATAACGTGCCTGTTTACATCTAATTTCTCTCATCAATTTACAATTTCCATTTGTTTCCTAAAGAAGTGTCTCATTTATTTTTCTGTGAGATGTGGTATTCTGTTAGTTGCTGAGTCATAGTTGATTAGGCATATGTAAAGAAGATAGTCTGTCACAGCTATCCTTCTCGGCAGTGACCATACTAGTCAGTGGGCATAGCGATTGTATCTTTAAAGTGACCCCCTGGCTATCATCACGAACTTGAGACCATAACCAACAACCATCTGCCGGCTTGTCATGGAGATTAATCTACCACCTGCTCACATTCATGAGCATGAGACCATAACCAACAAACAAACTGCCGGGTTGTCATGGAGATTAATCTACCACCTGCTCACATTCATAAGAGACCATAACCAACAACTATCTGCCAGCTTGTCATATAGATTTATCTACCACCTGCTCACATTCATGAACATGAGACCATCACCAACAACTATCTGCCAGCTTGTCATATAGATTAATCTACCACCTGCTCATATTCTTGAACATGAGACCATAACCAACAACTATCTGCCAGCTTGTCATATAGATTTATCTACCACCTGCTCACATTCATGAACTTGAGACCATAACCAACAACTATCTGCCGTCTTGTCATATAGAATTATCTACCACCTGCTCATATTCATGAACTTGAGACCATAACCAACAACTATCTGCCGTCTTGTCATGGAGATTTATCTACCACCTGCTCACATTCATAAACTTGAGACCATAACCAACAACTATCTGCCGTCTTGTCATATAGATTTATCTACCACCTGCTCACATTCATGAACATGAGACCATAACGAACAACTATCTGCCGTCTTGTCATGGAGATTTATCTACCACCTGCTCACATTCATAAACTTGAGACCATAACCAACAACTATCTGCCGTCTTGTCATGGAGATTTATCTACCACCTGCTCACATTCATAAGAGACCATAACCAACAACTATCTGCCGTCTTGTCATGGAGATTTATCTACCACCTGCTCACATTCATAAAAGACCATAACCAACAAACAAACTGCCGTCTTGTCATGGAGATTTATCTACCACCTGCTCACATTCATAAGAGACCATAACCAACAAACAAACTGCCGTCTTGTCATGGAGATTTATCTACCACCTGCTTACATTCATGAACATGAGACCATAACCAACAACCATCGACCACTTGCTCACTTTGCCCTAATTGGGGAGCTCAACCATGCTCCCATAGCCTAGAGGAGGGAAGGCAGCATCTTACTGCCCCACTGACAGAGTATACCCATACCCTGCCACCCAAATTAAAACAATGCAGACACAGACGAAGATCAGGAAATTATTATACGTTAAATCAACAAAAGATGTACTTACTCAACACCAATATTAAACGAGGCATGAATCCAGCTCTTTGACAAGCTCCCTGTGTTGAGGAAAATATATCATTTTAGCTACAGCTTTGAGGTTAAGGCATTTACCTATCAAGACACAGATCTGGGTTAAATTCCCACAGGTGGCAATCATTTTTTAACACTTAAAACAGATAGTCACACGTATTATTCAAATGTGAAGCATTTCTTACCCCCGAAATAATTTCAAATTTAAAAGAAACTTTCTATTTGCACAAAACTGACTAAACTGCCTAACTGCTAAGGCTTTACCATATTTGAGGAATTGTTTATTGTTAGTCGAACACTGTATATGAAAAGCTTTTTCTTTGTTAACTTTATGACTGTGTTTTATGAGATGTTTAGAAAACACAGAGGACATAACAATATAATTTTGTGGGGGGTTGTGAGCCCCATGGTCTGAGTAGCTGTGCACTCACTTCGCTGATGAATTTATTATCTAAAAGTGACAGAATTTCTTTGCTCATGTTCACATCCTAGCCCCCAGGTTGCCAGCTTTCAGATATGAAACTGACGACCTGCTCATTATGGTCACTTGAATGAAAGGTATAAATGCTCGTAAAATCATTGAATTAACTAAATCTTTGTGACTGTGACAAACCCATTCTGTAAGCATACAGAATGCTGCTGCTACTTCTGTTGATTGATTGATCTAGGAACCGAAATCACAGCATTCAGGGCATTCCCATAGGCGCTCCGTCCCTATCCTCAGCAGCCAGCGAAGAGTTCCAACACCAATAGTTCCAGTAGCAATCTGATTATATGTCCGTCTCGCCTTTCCTCTGAGCGTCGAGCATCGGCCAGATCTCCTCGTCACTCCTCGCTGTCTCATTCTTGCCAGACTATGGTAATCCATTTGCTCCTCCGAAGTGTACACGTGCTCCCACAAGGCCGCAACCACGTCTGCCTTATGATGTATCAATACTCCACCAAGTTTGCAGAGCCAGCCAATCTGCCTACCTGTTGATTCCCCAGCACATCGGTATGCCTCGGAGAAAAGATCCAGGTGATGCTTGCCACCCGTGACCTCCGAAGCGAAGCAAGCCACTCTGCACGAAGCCTGCCTGTCCTCACCCTCCTCAGCATGCTTTCTGAGTCAGTTACAATCACGATGTGCGTATGTATCGTGTTCTCCATCCAGCGGAAAGCTGCACTGACCACCTCCACCTCCTTTCTTAAGCTAGAAGTTGTGGTATTATACGCCAGGCTCTCCTGCACCAAACGTCGACCATTAGCTTTTGCTTAGAATCCCCAGCCACTTCTCCTGCCTCTCAACACCGAACCATCTGTATAGATAATCACATCACCCGGGCAAGCATTATCCTGAATTAGTTGCTGGATTTCCACTTCTCCTGCTGGCTCAATGTGATTATAACTCTGCAAAAGTCTGATTGCTCCGCTGGACTCTGACCCACTCCTCTCCTCGCCTAATGTTCTCAAAGTTGCACACCTGTCTGATCGTATCCTCCGCCTGAGCCATCCATGATTTCCCTCTTATCAGTCGCTGACCCTTTAACTGCGTCCAGCGCCTCATGCAACGGGTGATCTGTGTCTGCAGTTATTCTGAGGTATGCCTTCGCCTGCATCACCTTATGCCTACCAGCTACAGTCGGCAGACCAAGGATGTAACGCATACACACTTCTGTTAGCCACTGAAGCTCCAACTTACATTTAAGAGGTGAAATAAACTTGAGAACTTAGTGACAACTGGTAAGCTTGGTGGAAAAGAGCAAAAGGAAGTCAACAGAATGAATACCCAGATGGCTTGGCCACATGAGACAGTTAGAACAAGAACACAGATTTTTATTTTTGCAATCACTCGCTTTAAACTCAAGTGTGGTCCATACCCCTGCTACTATATCTGGTGCACTGGACTCATGTTTACATGTGGATATGCTTTCCCGATTACCAGTGTCCCTAGCCCTTGAGTGAACCCACTCCAACTTCTGAAGTACTTGTAATTTACGTCCCCAAGTCAAGGATGAGAAGTTAACATTTTAGTCCAACTGACCCATGTAGGGTGTGAACCCACCACCTCGGCACAAGCAAACCAGAAGTTTAAGAGCCAGCGCTATTATCCATTTGACCAAGCTGAGCTGCGAACACAGATCTGACCTGGGATGGTTGTGACCGTATGATATGGTTAACTATCATCACCCACGCTATGTGGTATGGCACATGATGATTATGATAATTTGCCAACAACATATCTGACAAATGTGTCAGGAGACAGGAGATGCAATGAACTTACCAAAGAAGAAGTAGATGATGTAGAAATATTTGACAGTGTGGAAGGCTTGCCATAGACAGCTATACAGTATGGATGACATCTCACTCCGGACTTGAAACAACTTGTACCTCTGAGGAAGAGAAATGTTTCTGTTCACATCACACGCCACCAATGTGTTACCTGGGTCGCCAGTGTGTTACCTGGGTCGCCAGTGTGTTACCTGGGCCACCAGCGTGTTACCTGGGCAGGAAGATCAACTTCATTGCACCAGGTTTTATCTCATATGGCTCGGTCTCTTTCTGCTGGGCAGACTGCCGAAAACATAGCACAAAGTACACACTCCGCAGCTCCAGCGACAACCCTCCAGAATCTCCTAGAAAAATGCACTTGTGAACTAAACATAACCCAGAATCGAACCTGAAACCTTCACAGCACCAAGCAGGCGGTGTAACCACTTCGCCACAGAGGCTCCCAGCAAAGAATAAGTAAAACCTAAAGGACCCATCCACCTGCCTGGAAGCATGTTAGTTAAATGTTGCCAGACCCGCATTTATATAGACCAATTCACATGTGATAAGTCATGTGGTAGGTCATATGATAGGTCATGTGGACATCAAGATGACCGCCTTTACCTCCCAGGGCACTTTCTAATACTCATTTTAGACCAGGCCAACTCAGAAGGCCTGGTCAAGTTTTAAAACCTGCCTCGATGGAGATTCAAGCAAAAGACCACCAGGAACGAACGAACAAACTTTATTTTTAAAGCGTTACAAATTTGCCATGCAGGCCTGTCTTACCTTCAGCCCTTCCAATCACTCATCTTTCGTACATCAAGTAACTATTTTGCATGTTACATTCACACAAGAATAAAATACAGTGTCAACTGAAAGTTGTGAACATAGACAAAGCATATTGCCATGTTATGAGAGCAGACAAGCGTGCTCGCTACCGTGTTACTGAACATACCCCCAAGGAAAGAACAGCACCACTGTAACCTACCAAGTGTGTCACATGAGGCAACTAAGGAGGTTTCACCATAGCAAGTGACTGCGGTTTCAAACTTTGTTGTGTTACCTGGAAACAGGCATTCCCAAGAATGAAAGCCAGTGGGGTAAAGCATCATTTCAAATACCCTACCAGACATAACACTCTCATAAAAACAAAATACTGGAGGGTAAGGTTGAAGGCAAGAGAGCAAGAGGTAGACAATGATACAAGTGGGAAGATAACATAAAAAGATGGACAAACAGTAGTCTAGCTGTATGTACAATCAAGGTGAGAGACAGACAGACTGTTGGAGATCCATCGCAGCCAACCTTCATTGTGGAGATGACACCTGATGATTGGTTGACCAAACAAATGGTCTAGGGATGTGATTTTTCTTCACCTTCCCAAGATTCTCCATTTCTGCTGTGATGAAACTTATCAGGACGGCAGACCCCCCCCCCCCCCCCCACTCTCTGAAAGAGAATCCCTGCAAATCCCCACGATGATGATGTTGGACATGCAGCACCCCAGCCCTGCACACCCCTGTAGACCCAAATGAAAGAAATGAATGTGCTGTTTGCCTGCAGGATGGAAACAAAGTCATCACCACTGCCCAAGTACTTCAGGCGGTATAAGAGTGACCTGACCAACTCTAATATTGGGGATCGTACAACATAAAACATCTGATACCTCTTCGGAGCTGAGGTAGTGCTGTGGTTAGTGCATAGATATACTAGTATATAGTTTTGAGTTTTAGTCAGATATGACTGAGCTACCATGTGACAGTAGTCGGTACTACCTGCTTTCTGTTAGCGCCGAATGTTGGGCGATGCTCACCAAACTTGACACCCCATATTGTGTCAATGGCTTCAGGTGGAGGAGCACACATGGGAGGGTACAAGCCTCATACTGGTGCAAGAAATGCAGCAAAATGTTATGGTAGGGCAGACCAAGCCCTAAGACTTGGTTGGCAATCGGTCAAGGATCGAAGTTCCAACAGGTGGACAGTTAGAGCATTGCTTTTGCTGTTCCAGCAGTTTCTGCAGCTTGTTTGTTCCAGACGTATTGGTGTTACTTTTCCTCTGGAGTAAACTAGGCAGGTCGAGAGAGGGATCATGGTGCATGGACAACACATGGTCTCTACATTTCAGCCCAGGCTGTGTGATATGGAGAGGTATAACTCCATCCCTGTGAAGCACAATGTAACAAACTACCGTCTGTCAAGACGGCCAGGTGCCAGTCATTTCTGTGTTTAAATACTCAGTCATCATCGCGTAGCAGTTCCTATGAAGGACACATGTCTTATCACAGCCGCCTGAAAATATTCTCAACCCTTGACCACTACTCCTGCCTGATAGATGTTCGTAACCCAAGGTGTCTTCAATTTCCTGCGTCCATTTCTGTGATGGTCGTAACCTGCCTCTTCAACCAGAAACCACGCCTACCGTCACTATTCTCTCCCAGCCACTGTGACGCTTAGTATGACCAACATATTTCAAGTTTCCAGACATGACGTTGCTTATGGACCAGCCTTCTTCTATGTCATTTTTCTTACATTTGGACCACAGCATTCTAAGAATTTGTCTGTAACATTAAGATTGTGATTATCTAGCATATCCTCCTATCAAACACATTAACGTGCTCAACACACCTCACTATGCCAGTTATAACATATGTGAAACATACAAATACATTTATACAGCTCATCATCAAGTGCCGTGCCGGCTGGCGTAGGCGTTCATGGCTCTCCATAGATCTCGGTCTTTGGTTTTCTGGATCAACTCTGCTGCTGATATTCCTCCATGCCACCGTCTCAATCCATCCAGCATCACTTCTCATGGTCTACCTCTGCCTCTCTTCCCCTCGATCTTTCCAGTTGTCACGATGTTCTCCAATGCCTTCGGTAGCCTGTTTCAGGCAGTCGTCGCTAGTTACTCTGGCAGTCCAAGGAATTCGCAACATTCGTCTCAGGAACCACATCTCTGTTGCTTCTAATTTCTTCTTAATTTGTTCATTTACATTCCAAGATTCACTGCCATACAGCAAAACTGGTTCTACATAGCATTTCATCACTCTCTTTCTTACATTCAGTGACAGTGACTTATTGCATAAGATACTCTTCATTTTCTGAAATGCGGCGTTTGCCTGCCCTATTCTGCTCCTAATCTTTGTTGTACATCTTCCATCTGATATACAGCTATATTTATATATGTGTTACACCCTATCAGAAATACCCACCATGGGATCATCTTTACATGTAACAACAGTTTTGGGGGTCAGTATGGCCGAATGGATAGAACATGCTCTTTAAACTTCTGGTGTGCTGATGCCTAGGTAGCAGGTTCAACCCCTACACAGGTCAGTTGGATTAAAATGTTGACTTCTCGTCCTTGACTTGGGGATGTAAATTACAAGTACCTCTGAAGTCAGAGTGGGTTCACCTGATGGCGAGGGACACTGGTTATAGGGAAAGCTAATCCACATGCAAAAATCAGTCCAGTGCTATAGAAGCAGTAACACATGTATGGACTACGACTGAGTTCAAATCGAACAAACAATAACAACTGTTTCCCCGTTATATCACACAACCTAACACATTATATCACTCAACCTAACACATTATATCACACAACCTAACACATTATATCACACAACCTAACACATTATATCACTCAACCTAACACATTATATCACACAACCTAACACAGATAATGACTTCTGAGATGAGCAATACTGTTTCCCCGTTATATCACACAACCTAACACATTATATCACTCAACCTAACACATTATATCACTCAACCTAACACAGATAATGACTTCTGAGATGAGCAATACTGTTTCCCCGTTATATCACACAACCTAACACAGATAATGACTTCTGAGATGAGCAATACTGTTTCCCCGTTATATCACACAACCTAACACAGATAATGACTTCTGAGATGAACAAAACTGTTTCCCCGTTATATCACACAACCTAACACAGATAATGACTTCTGAGATGAACAAAACTGTTTCCCCGTTATATCACACAACCTAACACAGATAATGACGTCTGAGATGAACAAAACTTTCCCCGTTATATCACACAACCTAACACAGATAATGACTTCTGAGATGAACAATACTCACGTGCACAGAAGGAAAAGTCAGATAGTAAAATCCATGGTGGAAGAACTGACGGTAGTAAGATAAGCCTGCAAACAGTCCTCCCAACACTATACACAGATGGTGCTCGCTCAAGAACACGCGCTCACTGAAACAGTAAAAATATATATATATATGGATACACCAGATCGTAGTGCCAGGTCTTAGTCAGATATGACCGAGCTACCGTATGACAGTAGACGGTACTACCTGCTTTCTAGTAGCGTCAAATGTTGGGCGGCGCTCACCAAACCCAACACCCCACAATGTGCGAACTACTTCGTGCGGAGGAGCAAATCTAGGAGGATACAAGCCTTATCCTGGTGTGAGGAAAGGCTACCTAAAGATTAAATGTTGTGGCAGGGCAGACCAGGCCCTAAGCCTTGGTTGGCAATTAGTCTAGGGTTGAAGCTCCAATAACCGGACAGTTAGAGCATTGTTTTGCTGATCCGGCAGCTTGTCTTGTTCCAGATGTATTGGTGTTACCTTTCCTCTGGAGTAAACTAGGCAAGCTGAGAGAGGGTTCATGCTGCAGAGCAACACATGGTCTCAACAATTCAGCCCAGGCTTAGTGCTGTGGAGAGGTATAACTCCCTCCTTGGTCCTGCCTTGTGTTGTAGTGCAATAATGCCTTTTGAAGCACAATGTAACAAACTAGTGTCTGTAAAGACAGCAAGGTGTCAGTTAGTCAGTATAGTACTGGTCAGTATAGTACTGGTGATAAACTGTCTACTACCGTGTTTCCCTGAAAATAAGACCTTCCCCCTATAATAAGCCCTAGCATGATTTTTCAGGATGCTTTTATTATAAGGCCTACCCCTAAAATAAGCCCTAGTTAAGATCGTCAGCTAGAAAGAGACTTTTTCCCGAATGGCCAGTCAGAGTACAAACACCACTGGTGCGCACTTGATAATGAACGGATGTGGTTCTTAATACATCACTCGTGTGAAATAAATTTACCAATGCACTACGAGCAGGCTACATGAACACAAAATGCTCATTTAAGGAAAGCTTTATTGCTGGACATGAGAGACTGGGCCAATCGTTCTACAGGAAATGGAGTCGCAAGAAGTTCAGGCCGGAATTTGGGATTTGGAGAGTTATTACGATGTTCCAGAAAAAGATTACATGACTGTACTTGAACAAATGTAGAATTTTGTACATGAATAAATGTAGATGTTTGTATCTGGGGAAAAAAAAATATATATATACAAGGGGCTTCTCATAAGTCTTTAGCCTGACCATGAGGGAGTAGGCGAGGAAAATTGAAATTTGGCACATGTATAGCTCATTCAATTTGTAATGGACATATGAATTATGAATTTCCCTCCTCAACTGGTTTTCCCGATGTGGTGCATGGCACAACACACCCTATTGACCAGATCTGCACATCCAACAGTTTGTCAGAACAATGGAGAAATCAGACGCCAGCACTGTGATAAAATTCTTGATGTTACAGGGAAAAACACCTACAGAAATACACAGGGAGATGGAGCCAGTGTTTGAGGAAGTCTGTCCTTCGTATGCTTCTGTAAAGAATTGGTGTTTGCAGTTTAAGTGTGGCCGTTCCCAAGTTGCTGATCTGCCAAGATCAGGACGACCGTCCTCAGAGTGCAATGATGCAAATGCTGCAAAAGTTAAGAAAATCATAGACCAGGATAGGAAAATGACAATTGCAGAGATATTGGGTTCAGCAAAACTGAATAAGAGTATAGTTTTTAGAATTTTACACAACAGACTGAACATGAGAAAAGTATGTCTCACTGGGTCCCGCACCTGCTGACATGTGAACAGAAACAAACACGGATTGATTGCTGTGGCCAGTTGCTCAACATGTGGCGGTCGAAAAACATGTTGACGACCATGGTGACGGTAGAGGAGACTTGGATTCACCATTATGACACAGAATCCAAAATTGCCAGCATGCAGTGGAAAATCCCGGCCTCGCCAGCACATGTCAAGCCAAGAGCACAAAAATCTGCAAAAAAAGAGGGAGCAAAACTCCTGAACCAAAATATACATAAAACTAGGCGCCTGTGCCAAGTGCCGAATTCATGCCACAAGACGGAATCATTCCAACTGGTCCGACATCTTGGGATTTGTCCGGGGTGAAATATTTCTAATGGCTCGTACAAACACGTTACGATTTACAGATCTACTATGCACACAACTCACAAGTCTGTTGCGTCCTTAGACAACACAGTCACTTTTATTGTAGAACAGTTATCAACCGTGGCTGTCATACACCGCCGGCTTCCTGCCGTTCAGCGTTCTGCATATGACCAGCACACCCACTGACTACCAATATATAATGCATGGTTAATCTAATCGTCAATAGGAACTTTAGTTGATGCATCTTATAGATCTTACGATTATCTCATTCACTTCTTAACGTGCTCAATAGTTCTACTCACGCATCTCACTTGTGACCAACAAGGCTTTGTCACGGCGTGTCTCTGCCCGCCATTCTGGTCGAGGTGTTCTCAAAACTGTGTCAGCTATCTCGCCACCGCTTGTCGGCGTTTACGGCCCCATTGTCAGGTGTCAGCTTCAGTGTGTTGCTTTATCATCGCCAACTTTCACAACAGGAACATTCTTTAACTTTTGGACTGCGTCTCAGATGACTTCAATCGTTGCAAACGCTCTCCAACACTTTCATCGACCTTTCTCTTCCACGTCTCAGCTCCGTCTCCCGAACACTCGTTTTCCGGTCTTTGCCTGGGCGCAGTCATGTGACCACATTAACTCCGCCCACTCGTGCCCCGGTGTTCGCTTGATTTCTCGACTGTGTGTCTTAGTGACATCGTTTTACACACTTGCTCTGTTTCTCATATCCATCTCATGGCACCTGACGTAGAACGGAGATCACGTCAGTTTTGTTTGTCAATAACAATGGACATTCGGATCATAGAGCTTAACTAGAGAAGCAGCACGTTCAAGTCGTCTCTAATTCATAAAGTTATTTACTGGCAGGACAACTTTATTCATGGCTAATACATATTAGAAAGGAGAACCAGAATCGTGGCAGCTTATATATCAGGATAAAGATTTTGGGACAGATGCGGAATCTAGGAATGAGATTGAGAATGTCATCCCAGAAGGACTGCAATACTAATTTGATAGTTCCCAGCAGCTAGTATGGTCAACAGTTGAATATTTATAATTGATGTTTTCTTACGATCGTCCCGTCTGGAATTTACAGACCCGATCGAAACTTATTGAAATTCATAAATTGTCTGATTGATCACAGCTCCAGAATGTGTGCTAATAAACTTAGCCGCATCAATTAGATTGCCAGCCTTTGAGTGAGTCCTTTTTATTGATGTTCCGTTGATGCTTCTTTGCTGGATCGTTTTCTGCAACTCTAGACGGTGTTTTGTTCAAGTTTATGTTTTGATGTTATGCCAGAAACGACACAGTAATGCTGACTGTTTTTTTTGGGACGTCAAAGGTATCATATTGAAAGATTCAATTCACATTCATGGCAGCACGATTAATGGGCAGTACTATGCAGATCTCCTTATCAAACTAAGAAAGGCTGTGACCAGAAAACGAGGGATAGCGTGTATGCAAATTCTGCCATTGCTTCAAGACAACATGCCCCCCCATAAAGCACGGCTTGTGCTGCAAACTACCAGTGATTTGAATATTGAAATTCTTCCGCACCCACCATATTCTCCAGATTTGGCTCCATCAGACTTTTTCTTTTCCCAAATCCTAAAAATACAGCCGAAAGGAAATTGTTTTGACAGTGACGAAGATGTCATACTGGCTTGTGATATCTTGTTTAGTTCCAAAAATAGGTTGTTTTATTCTGAAGGTCTTTTCAAGGTCACGCAGAGATGGCAGAAATGCATAAATTCAGGTGATGGCTACACTGAAAAGGAATAAGCACTGTGCCAAATTTCAATTTTCTCCATCTACTCCAAGGTCACGCTAAAGAATTATGAGAAGCCCCTTGTATATATAAGACATTCCCCCGAAAATAAGCCCTAGTGCATTTTTTTAAAGCTAAAATTAATATAAGACCTGGTCTTATTTTCGGGGAAACATGGTATAAGTAAATAAAGAAAGAAAGAGGTTGGCTCAATCGAAAGGTTTAACACGTTCCCACTTAAACTTTCTCTGGTGATCAACTGTCTAATCAGTCACATTAACGTGCTTGTTACACCTCATTATGCCAGTCCTAATATCAATCAATCAGTCATGTGCCATGCTGGAAAGCGTGGGTGGTCATGATTCGCCATTTCACTATATCACCAGAGTCATGGATCAGCTCAGTGTTCCTGTCTCAACCATGCCATGTGGCCAAGCCATCCAGGTATTTACTTCTCAGTCTTACCCTTGGTCTGTTCCCTTCGATCTTGCCAGTTGTCACCAAGTTCTCCAATCCATTTCTTCGAATAACATGTCCAAAAAATTTTGACTGTCTACGTCTAATTTCTCTAATCAATTTACGATTTTCATTTGTCTCCTAATATATGTGAAACATAATATACATTTGCATAGATATATGCGTTATACCTTACGTGCTACACAGTCCGTGTATGTGCAGCGCTGAATCATGATAACCTGTCTACATCCTAACATGCCTCCCTGTAGATGTGAAATTCCAGAACCAGCCTTGCACACAGCCGCTGGGTTCTGGGCTTGGAGAAGGCAAGGAGAACTCTGCAGCAGTCCTTGTGGAGGTGGTACTTTGGTACCAGATGGGGAGACAATTCTCGAGAACACCCTCACTCTGGCAGACACAAACCTTTTTGGACTCAGAACACTTGAAAGCCAATGCATTAAACTCAAAAACTGTCTATACAGTACCTTGCGGTACAGGACAGGGAGGTATTGAGCCTGAGGAATTAAGGCCGCCTGATTAGTGCAGTCTCCGCGAATTGTACAGGTTAGGATTTTCATTGTGCCCCTGACAGAAAAATAAAATCCATTACCTTAGTAAGGAATCGAACCCGGGTCTCCAGAATAATAGCCTAGTCTTCTAGCACCTAGGCCAACACATTAACCACCTAAATATCAATAGTTTGCAATGTGCTGTTTTGAAGGAAACCATGCTATATGATATGTATAAGAATAGCAATGCACAGCAACAATTCTCAAACTCAATAAAACAGCCAATACAAGCTGACAATAAAGAAGTTTGGTTAAACAGAAGACGATTGGGGGGGGGGGGGGGGGGAAAGAGAGAGAGAGAGAGAGAGAGAGAGAGAGAAGGGAGACAAATATCTGTGTCTGGTGCCGACTCAAAAGATAAACTAACTATTATATAATTTTCAGACTCGAAGACATGACCTAATGTGCCCCTAAACAGAATCCCATAACGGCAGTGTCTGTTTTGTGCATGTCCTCATGAAACTGTCTAAAGGCACCTCTTTGAGTGTCCTGCTCTGGCATTTATGAGGAAATTGTTACTTCCGTCAGGGCCAATAAAAGGAATAGAATATGTTGAACATCCACCGCGGGTTAGTACTTGCATGTATCACTATATGGCACCAGACCTTTGATAACACCTGACATGTATCACAACATATGCCATCATATGGCATGTACCACAACATATTAAATGTACCACAACATATTAAATGTACCACAACAACTGACATGTACTACAACATATTAAATGTACCACAACATATTAAATGTATCACAACATATGACATGTACCACAACACATGACATGTACTACAACACATGACATGTACCACAACACATGATATGTACTACAATACATGACATGTACCATTAACATATTACATGTTCAACACGTGACATGTACTACAATATATATATATGTTATGTTCAACACATGACATTTACTACAATATATGACATGTACAACACATGACATTTACCACAATATATGACATGTTCAACACGTGACATGTACCACACATGAATTACTTGTGCAACCAGTTCTAGGGCAGACCATAACAAATCAAACTTACCGTGTCTCTGTGTTCACCGCATGAGTCAAAGATTCAAACCCATTTCCAATCAACCCAGGTTACAATCCATGCAGACAGCGTGCCTGCTAGTGCACATATAACTAACAGAGGCAGACGTGACCATCTAAACAGCCCAAGATAAGCTGACAGATGCGTGTCTTCTATTTCAGGAACAACTGTACAGAAAGAAACAACATAGAAACAAAAACTACATAAAATGAATTAGATATACTATATAATAATTTATACATAATAAAATAAAGTCAGTTGCGTGTCCTTTATAGGATGATGCAATTGCTTTCTGAACGACTGACGCCTCATATCATCGAATTCAACACAAAGTGGCCTGCTTCAAAATCGTCGGCAGCTGTTTCCGAACCCTCAACTCTGTGTCGGGAAATTGTCAGCATGTTCACTGCCCCGAAGCCGCAAGTTAGCAGTACTTATATATAAACATATATACACTATATAAAAGTTTGCATAGAATAATATTGATTATGTGGTTGTTTCGGGATTTGAATAATACATAGAATAATATAATTATATACAAACAAATACACAAATTATAAAACAAAACATTGCTAACAAAACTAAATGAAATTAATAAATGTGCAAACTGACATCAAGAATGTGGTAGATTAAAAAATAGGTATCATTCTTGAAAAAAATCTATCATACAAGAATGTGAATTGCAACTTATATAAAGTATTTGAAATGAAGATAAATAAAGACAAGGGTGATGGTAATAGCCAAACAAACACAGAACAAACAGCATGCAAGATGTGGCAAACAAAACCATGTGACTACAACAAGACAGGCTACCTGACTGTGTATAAAATGTAAAACTAAGTTATAGTTTATGTTATCTGCAAGATGTGGCAAACAAAACCACATGACGATACCAACATAGGCTAGTTGTCTGTGTATAAAATGTCCAACTTACCTGCAAAGTGTGGCAAACAAAACCACGTGACCACAACAAGACAGGCTCCATACACAATATAAGCCACCCAAAACTGAGCAGACAGGAAGCCATGCATCACACCTGTTGAAAACAGTACATGACTACTTTATGTGTGTATACACATTATGCTAATTTGTTAACTAGTAAACAAATACATGACACAATATTTGGTTGGGTATTGGTTAACAAAAGTGATGTCGCTGCACTCAGGAAACAGCTGTAAGTACTCCGGATACTGAAGTGTATGGATGCTAACTACCCTAATCACACCCTGGTTAGATACACAAGCCGTTACAGCTTTCAGTAGATTGTTGTGGTGTTCCATGTCAACAAAGGCAATGAATGAATCACCCAAAAAACGAGAAGTAGATTGTGAGCTTTACTAAAACACGACTACAAGAGACAAGTTGGACGTTGCGGCCAAAGCCTTCGTCAGCACAGGACAAACAAATACAAACCGACACAAATCTACATGAAACACACTATGACAATATTAAACTAATTAAAGGTACTTATCTGACACGCTTAGGGCTGTGAGTGGATTAATAGGCCGGATGTATGGTACACAGGTCAAAGGTCAAGCGGGAGGGGAGTGGGGGGTGGAGAAGCGCCCATGTGGTCGGGAAAGTGAAAATTAGGATCGGCAAAAATGTCACGGACACAGTTCACAATTAGCAATTCTCGTTAAGCGCTCAAAACACAGCTGCGGAAGATTACATTGTGTTGGTCCTCACAGAGGGGCATGAGTCGCGGTCATTCAGAAAACGATGGCAAAACACTGAATGCAAACCTGCCAAGAAAGTTGACTGCGACCTCCTATAAAGGACCTGCACATACCTAGATGGTGGACTGTAAGCTAAGGGGTGGGATGAGGAAGTTAAATGAAGCTGTGTTGGACATTGAGGCCGTGAGGGGAGAGTGTGCCCAACTGGAAGACGAGACGGTGTTCCATTGTCTTATGATCCCGTTCGTGGGATGTGCATGATTTGATGGCCATAACTTGTATGTCGGCCATACCACGGTGGTCAGGACTGTTGAAATGCATGGATACTGGTTTGTTGGCGCCGCTGGTGATATCAAAAAGATGTCTAAATCTGTCACAAAGACGTAAGCCTGTCTTACCGACATATCTCACGTCGCATCGTGTGCAGGTAATCGCATAGATGTCGTTGTGACTGATGCATGAGAAACCCTCACGGATGTGGAAGGTCGTCTTAGGGAATGTCAGAATGTCAGACTCTGGGTTTGAAGTACGTGTGGGCAGGTCTTGCAATGCGATCGAAGACAAGCCACCGTGCCAGGAAGAGACTATTGAGATTGGGGTAGACTGCTATCGATGTGAACAAAGTACCTTGTTTGATGTGTATGTATGCTAACTACCTTGATCACACCCTGGTTAGATACACAAGCCATCACAGCTTTCAGTAGATTGCTGTTGTGTTCCATGTCAACAAAGTACCTTGTCTTCCTCAAGTGTGTTCCATTCAGAGCATGTTTTACCACCTTAAATCTAGTTTCATGACTATCCATAAACTTATTCTTGAGAAATTAACTTGTTGGTTTCCCCTTGACTTCTCCACCAACAACAAAAAGCTGAGGATAAATATGGCCCTGGAAATGAACTTATTGAAATCACTGCCCGGGAAGGTTAACCCGGTCAACAAATGCCCGCAGTAGTCGGATGTGTCTGCCTAATGGCGCAAGAACGCAGCTCTGCTGTAAACAGGCACAACGCAGTCACATCCGGATGAACGCAGAAGAAGAAGAAGAAGAAATCACTGAGAGTTTATACTGAAACACTTGCAGAAGTGATCAAGAATGAACAAACTGGAGAAATGCTGCACTCTACAGAAATGGTATGACAGGCATTTCTGCTATCGCCATCGCATTAAACATATTTCTAAGAAAAAAACCATATTAGAACCTTTCACTATCACAAAGAAACAATATCTACTATTGGTCGGTCTATCTCTAAAGGTTTAATAGATAAGAGGATTGACTTCATTGCACCGGGTTTGATCCTATATGGCTGTCTCTTTCTGCAAGACAAGGTGGCCTGCCAAAAGCGTTGCACAAAGCACAAACTCCACAGCTCCAGCGATGAACCCTAGGAGTCTCCAAGAAAACCACACTCGTGAACCGAATGTCGTAGCCAGGAATTGAACCCCCAACCTTTGAAGCGCAAGCCACGCGGCATAACCACTTTGCCACGGAGACTCCCTACCTTTCAATCCATCTATCTGTACCTTCCTACCTACCTGCCTACCTACATACAAACCTGCCTACCTATGCAAGAACAATGTATTTAAAATGTAAAGGATCTCTTGTATGCCATGGGTCGTACTGAATATATGCTGCATTGTTCCGAATGGTTCAATCAATCACCACAGGATGAGTTAGTTAGTCGTGGTTTCAACTTCACGGCAACGGGTCGTCCCCCATATTGCTCCGTTCCTGTGCCAGTGAATATCACACAGAAATGCTCCTCACTGCCCAATGTGAACAATGGAATAGACAGAAGTATCGGCAAGCCAACAGCCGGCACAGGTACACTGTGCATAGTGCTGCCGCCAGAATGCCAACACAAAAGTCCTCCATGAAAAATACAGTTCATCGTCGATGGAAACGGCAGTCACCAGAAAGACTTCATTGACCCGGGTTTTATCCCATATTGTGACGAACAGCATGCGGATGCATGAAAAAAAAAAAAAGCAGAGCCCTCCATCACAGTGCCTAAGGTGCATGGAGCATACAGAGCTAGACTCATATTTGTACAGACCTAATGGCACTTGATGTGGTCGGTATAGGCTGGCCATCTTTATTTCCCCAAGATATTTCTGGTACTCCCTTTAGGCTGGGTCAACAATTTGTCGTTTTCAACTGTAAGAAAAGTTTATAACCTACCATAAATCCATTCCACTGGATGAATGAGTGAAAACTGTGAGAACACCAAAAATGTAAACAGGAACACCGGCAGACAAATGATGGACCACAACGTGCTGGCCAGGCTCCTCCAGTAGTAAACCTGGGAGATAAAACAAGGTATATCTAACCTGTGACAGGATCACATCTGACATTAAATACAAACAACATATGACCGCAGAACTCTGGTCTGATCAGTCACAATTAACATAAAAATGTACGACATTTGAATGAAAATCATTTTCAGTAAAGACACTGTGATTCTGCAACTTAGACCAGACTGCAAGAAGGCATAGTTGAAACCAGACAAGAGAACTATACAGGAGGACCAAATAATATACAACTGACACCGAACTGTGTCAATGACCTCAACATGGTGTGGGAGATACCAAGGCGAGGATATGAGCACTTACGGACTGAATGGTTCGATGTGGAGCGAGGAAATGAGCACTTACGGACTGAATGGTTCGATGTGGAGCGAGGAAATGAGCACTTACGGACTGAATGGTTTGATGTGCAGTGAGGATATGAGCACTTACGGACTGAATGGTTCGATGTGCAGTGAGGATATGAGCACTTATGGACTGAATGGTTCGATGTGCAGTGAGGATATGAGCACTTATGGACTGAATGGTTCGATGTGGAGCGAGGAAATGAGCACTTACGGACTGAATGGTTCGATGTGGAGCGAGGAAATGAGCACTTACGGACTGAATGGTTCGATGTGGAGCGAGGAAATGAGCACTTACGGACTGAATGGTTCGATGTGCAGTGAGGATATGAGCACTTACGGACTGAATGGTTCGATGTGCAGTGAGGATATGAGCACTTATGGACTGAATGGTTCGATGTGCAGTGAGGATAACATGTCAACTAAGTATGAGGGGGATTCAAAGAAAACCTAAAAAAAGAGTGATTTAAATTACAATAACCATGCCATTGTCTTGTAATTAGACATATTCAAGATTTTTGAGGCTTGTTATGAAAAGAAATAAACTAGAAAACTTTGTGACAACTGGCAAGACTAAGGGGAAATGACCAATAGGAAAGCAGAGAGATAAATATTTAGATAGCTTGGCAACATGGCACAATCGAGACAAGGACACAAAGCTATTCTACGACTCTGGTGATCGTGTGAGAAGGTGAAACATGACCACTCACAGTGTGATGATAGTCAGGTAGATGGTTTAATCCTTACACCTGCATTAAGTTGGACATAAATGTTGACCTTTTATTCAGAAAGCAATGGCAAACTACTTAACGTACAATTGCCTAGCAAATCATCCTGTGATTGATGGCAATGTCCTGTAAAGGGCATATTTATATGTCTGCTACACTCTATTTGTACTGACTGGAGTTTCACACACAGTCACCCCAACACGTGTGTATCTTCACTTAGAACTGGACGAGAGTCGCAGTAGAGAGCATGCTTGCCTGTTAGCCTAATGGTCATGGGTTCAAATTTGTATCGAAGCAGATTTAATCATGAAATTAACTCCAAATCCAACCCAGACTAATATGAGTACCAATAAATGTCTTTGGAAGGAAAAAACGAATGGCGTATTGACCAAATTACCCCTCAAGTGCAACTTGTCTATAAACATACGAGAGGCTTGCAACTTATGCCAGATTGCATTAAGTCGTATAGACAAAGGTCCGTTAGAATTGAATGAGGTGCTTAGCGAATTTCATTTTATCATCTATATCAACGTTTGATCATTTAGATTTTAATTTCAAATTTGATATTTTTTAAAGAAATTAAGTCTATCTCTTCAGTGTAGTGTGGGGATCATATTCACTATATTTTGTTTTAAATGTTCAGCAGTGTCTGAATTTAACTCATCTCTCTCTTCTGCTAACAACTTCTGCTGGAGCATACATACGTCCAGAACCTAGTCATTTCCAAGCCCATTGTATGTGAATGTGGTATATCTAGTTAGTTAGTTCGACAGATCATCCTCATTGCACATCGAACCATTCAGTCCATAAGTGCTCGGATCCCCTCCTCAGCAAATCCTGCAGCGTGTAGTGGCTAACAACATCAGTTCTGTGTTGGTTTATCAATCTTCTTTGCCTTCCTGCATAGTGTTCTTGTTTGGCCACCCCTCTTTTGATTTGCTGTTCTCGCAGTCTGAATATTGTTGTAGATTCGCAGTCATCACTTGGTTCTCGCACAAGTCTTACTTCTCGTAGAGCATTCAGAATGTCAGCCTGGTCCATGGCGCATCCGCCCTCCACCTTAGCCTTACCTGCGAGCTTGTCAGCCCGCTCATTTCCTTGTACTCCCGCATGCCCTGGCACTGAAGATGAAACTAATTTTTGTCAGCCAAGACCGCTCCAGAGCCAGCAACCACTCTCTTCGGATCTACCCCATCTCTATCCTCTTGAGCATGCTCATTGAGTCGCTAAGGAAACATGCCCTATTGAATGTCTGTGTCTCGAGCCATGTTATTGCTTTACTTACTGAGGCTACTTGTGGTCTCAACAAAAGCACCAGAGTCCTCCTTCACAATTATCCTTCCAGCCCGCGCTGTGAAGGCCCATGAGCTTCTCACATGTCGGACGACCGACCCATCTGTGTAGATGACAGCATCACCATCTAACGAATTCTCGAAAATCAACGCTTGTACTTCCGCCTCCACAGCAGCCTGGATTTTCTTGTCTGCATTTTCTGTCTAGCTGGATGCACTGAAAAGGACGTACAGAAATATGTTGGCACTTGTACCCACTCCTCGCCAGGTTCTAAGTCCTCCAGTGAACACACCTGTTGAAGAATGTCTTCGGCTTGACCCATCCACGACCTTCCTCTTTTTAACCTGCTCCCCTTCACCTTCCTAATTTCACTATGCAGTGGATATTGTGTTTGCGTTAACTCTGAGGTAGGCACGTGCTCTGCAAATTTGTAGTCTGGTCTTCAATGGTTGGAAAATCAAGAAGGTAGCGCATCGCCCTGCATGCTGTATCTCTTGTACATCCAAGAATAATGCGCATAGCTTCATTTTGTATCCTTTCCATCCTTTCTATCTGCTTACGGCTGAGAGTCTGGATTGCCATCGCAGACTCAAAAAAGACATGACCAGCCCCTCATATAGGAGACATAGATGGCGCTCCTCACAGTTTGCTGTCGCCATCACCCGCATCGCAGCCAAACCCCGCTTGGCCTTTGTTATCACCTGGTCTATGTGCTCGTTATAAGCAAGGCTTCGATCAAAACGTATCCCCAGATAATTCAAAGCCTTGCGTTCTTTCCACAGTCTCTGAACACAGATTGACAGTTGGTGTTGGAGTGTTTACAATATGATTATTCAAAGAGAACCATGTCACTGTTGCCTTTATTGGGTTGACCACTGCCCCAGCTTAAGCACACCAAGTACTTATGCGATTGAGTTCGGTCTGTAGTTCCACAGCAACCTGATCTCTATCCTTACCCTGACGATACACTAATGATGCTGTCATCTACACAGATGGGTTGGTCGACCAACATGTGAGAAGCTCATGGGCCTTTACGGCTCAAGCTGGAGGGAGAATTGTGAAGGAGGACTCTGGTGCTTTTGCTGAGACCACAAGTAGCCTGACTATGGAAGTCATGGCAGTAAGTAAAGCAATAGCATGGCTCGAGACACAAGACATTCACTAGGGCATGTTTCCTTGGCGACTCAATGAGCATGCTCAAGAGGATAGAGGTGGGGTGGATCCGAAGAGAATGGTTGCTGTCTCTGGTGCGGTCTCGGCTGGCAAAGATTAATTTCATCTTCGTGCCAGGGCATGCAGGAGTACAAGGAAATGAGCGGGCTGACAAGCTCGCAGGTGAGGCTACTGTGGACGGCGGACGCGCCATGGACCAGGCTGACATTCTGAATGCTCTACGAGAAGTAAGATTTTTGCGAGAACCAAGTGATGACTGTGAATCTACAACCATGGCCAGACTGCGAGAACAGCAAATTAAAAAGAGGGGTGGCCAAACAAGAACACTACGCAGGAAGCCAAAGGAGATTGATAAACCAACACAGAACTGGTGTCATTAGCCGCTACACGCTGCAGGATTTGCTGAGGAGGGGATCCTAGCACTTATGGACTGAATGGTTCGATGTGCAATGAGGATGATCTGTGGACTAACTAACCTCCCAGGTCCAGTGATCTGCTCGCTGGTGATTCTCAGTTATAATTATATCTAGTCTCATGCCAACCCTCCTTAATATCCTCTGACGACATGCATAGTAGGTTGTAGTGTTACTATCATTGCTTTCCTTACTTTAATCTTTATCATATGACATGTCATACATATGGATCCAGGTACACTGACACACTTGACACAGGCATCAGCCAGCATCTGACCTCATCATTAGAATTTGCTGAAATGACCATTTTATTCTCAACACTTTCTTAAGAGAACCGTGTGATATTATTTTCCTTTTGTAATTATGTCATCTATAAGTGCTAATCAATTCTTATAAATGTATCCCACCTCATTATAAAAACAGGAGCGACTCCTCCTCCATTCAATGATTCATAGTCGATGGCCTGAAGTTCTACGAACTGTCTCAAACATTTTAGTCAATGAAAATAAATAAAATAAATTCATATTTTCCAGTTGTAATCTTAATATTCTTAGTCTTTATTTTACCTCAGACATAAACCAAGTATAAACAAGAGGCGTCATCTCTCTGATCGGTGGTGAAACTAGAAATACCGCTTCAAAACTAAATACATGTTTAACCTAACTTCGAACTCATGCGCCGCTGTCGCCATTTTGAAAAATAAAAACTCGGACTCATGGCGGGAACATATTGTTCTATATTCCTCTACTTCTTCCTCCTCTTTCATTGTCTTTGTCTCTTTATAGAACCTATTTACTACATAAAGATGGAAAAATCTTAACAAGAAAGCAAGCAGCTGACCATTTTGCGGACTCATTCGCACAAGATAGCAATATCAAAATTAGTCCAGAGAAACAACAAGAGATTCGAGAGAAACGACAACATACAGGACAGAAGGAAATAGTACATGAGGTTCTGGAGGCACCCATCACAATCAGCGAACTGGAGCTAGCCATATCAAAACTGAAAATGAGAAAGTCACCAGGAGCTGATGGTATCTCCAATGAAATGATCAGGAACCTAGGAACAGAGGCCAAAACAAAGCTGTTGCAGATCTTCAATAACAGCTGGACCTTAGGCAGTGTTCCACAAGCCTGGAGAGAAGCAATCATGATACCCCTCCTAAAATCATGGAAAGATGGTTCCATTGCCTCTAGCTACAGACCAATTAGCCTCACCAGCTGTCTCTGCAAAACACTGGAGCGCATCATCAATCACAGACTGCAGTGGTACATTGAAAGTAAAAACATCCTTGTGCCACAGCAGGCTGGCTTTAGGCAGTGCTACTCTACGGAAGATCAGACAACCTACCTCTCTCAAGAAATTGAGGATGCATTCCAAGAGAAGAAGCTGGTGCTTGCGGCATGGATAGATCTGAAGAAAGCCTTTGACAAAGTCTGGAAAGAAGGTCTGATGAAGAAACTGAGAAACTGCAAAGTCAATGGAAGAATGTACAAATGGGTGAAAGCATACTTGCACAACAGAAGAGCCCGAGTACAGATAGACGGACTCAAGAGCAAGAAAGTACTACTGCGTCACGGTGTCCCCCAGGGCGGAGTCTTGTCCCCCACACTTTTTCTAATCTTCATCAATGATCTTGTTGCTCACCTACCGCATGGAATTAAAGCAGCAATGTACGCCGATGACCTGGTTCTATGGAGCACAAATGAATATGCATCAGTGGCCACCAGATTGCTACAAAGAGCTGTAGATACATTTGCTGCATGGGCAAATAGATGGTGTGTCAGCATAAACACTGACAAGTGCAGCACAACCCTATTTACCCTCTCTCCAAAACAAAAGGCAGGGATCATCCAGATAAATGGAACACCCCTAAGAGAAGATAAAGAACCAACATACCTTGGAGTAACATTTGATGGCAAGCTGACATGGAGAAAGCACATCAACAAAGCAGTAGCAAAAGCCAGAAGGAAAATAGCCATCCTGAGAAAGCTAAGTGGAACCACATGGGGAGCCAGTACGAAAATACTTAGGCAAAGTTTACCAACAGAGCATACGACCACACCTGGAATATGGGTCAACTGCGTGGTGTTCAGCATCAAATACCACACTACAAGAGCTGGACAAGGTGCAAAATCAAGCACTTAGAGTCACCACAGGAGGGATGAGATCAACCCCTATAGTGGAAATGGAGAAGATGGGGAGGACACAGGCACTGAGTGAGCGCAGAGATACGAAAACGCTAATACAAGCAGAAAAGTTCCTCAGCTTGCCAGGCCACCCTATGAAGAACAGATTTGAAAACCTAGCTATGGGGCGGTTGAAAAGAAGTAGTTTTATCCACCAGGCCAAACGACTCTGCAGAGAAACCACTGATCTGCCCACAGTTGGTATCCCCCTAACAACTATTCCAGAGCGAACTCCATGGAAAGATGAGCATAGACTATCGTTACAAATCCAGACAAAAGTGAGAGGAATATTTGACAAGGAAGAACAGAACAGTGTGCAGCGCAGAACAGCCACTCTCAGCTTCCTTGATGAAGAATACCCACAGGACCTCTGGATCCGAGTCTACACAGATGGGTCAGCACAAAATGCTGTTCGAAATGGAGGAGCGGGAGTGTACATAGAATACCCAAATAATACTAGGGACACAGCCAGAGTACCGACAGGAAAGTACTGCCATAACTATGATGCCGAAATTGAGGCAATCAAGATAGCAACAGAGAAATTACTAAATAACAGCAATGGTACTCAACCTGTGGTGCTACTAACAGATGCAAAATCAGTACTCGAGGCGCTCCTCTCTGGGAAATTGCCAGTACTAAGGACACTACTTTCTGAACTTAGCAGTCAGCATAAAGTCACCATACAGTGGATACCATCCCACTGTGGAGTACCCGGAAACGACAGAGCTGATCAATTGGCTAAGGAAGGAGCCAAAGAGGAACAGCCTGATGTGCCCGTTACATACCACCAAAAGAAAAGAATGATCAAATCAGTCAGAAAACCACCAAAACCTGCTCAAGATGACTACCACATTATGGACAGACCAGAACAAGTCATTATTCTGAGCCTCAGAACAGGACACAATAGATTACGCAACCACATGTATACAAAATTCAAGATTGGTGAAACAGCCATGTGCACATGTGGATTGGCGTCGCAGACAGCAGAGCACATACTCCAAGACTGCCCAAAATATAACATATCTAGGCAAACCTTCTGGCCTAGAGAGACGACAGTGGAAGATAAACTCTATGGACCACTGTGTGAACTGAAAAAAAAACAGTTCAATTCATGCAAGAGACGACATTGCAGATATAGACATATTTCAAGCGAACGAAAGAAGAAGAAGAAGAACCTATTTTTTCTATCTATCTATATGTCTGTCTGTCTATCTATCTATCCGTCTGTACGGTCTGTCTGTCTGTTCGTACAATTGTCTGTCTGTCTGTCTTCAGATATTGCTAAGTGTTGAGAAAGCTCAATTTTAACATTAACGTTAAAATATGAGCCATGGTCAATACGTAAGTTACAAACGGATATTTAGAATGCAACTATGTGGGATACAAAATTGACTACAACTGATTATTCCTCTTACATTTTATATTCATTTCTCAAACAAAATCTCTACCAACATTGACATACTTATCCTATTTCTATATTATTGTTTTGAAACCTGCAGTGTAGAAGTAAGAGTCTCGGTTACTTTCGTCCCTCACGTTCAATTACTTCATAACCCGCGAAACGTTTACTGCCAAGGTAATGTTTCAGTGAACCAAATAGGTCAAAATCCATCCATCCATGCAGATAAGCGTGGGCGGTCATGTTCTATCATCTCACTCGATCACCAGAGTCATGGATCAGCTCCGTGTTTCTGTCTCGACCATGCCACAAGGCCAAGCCATCCAGGTACTTGCTTCTAGGTCTTCCCCTTGGTCTGTTCCCCCTCGATCTTACCAGTTGTCACCAAGTTTAAAATCACTCGGGACAAAATAGGAACTGTAAGACGGATATTGAAGAACTTGCCAGCTCATGCGTTGAATTTTGTCCTGGGTTAATCGAACTGTGTTTGGTCAGTCAGTGCTGTGATCGGGCAGCACTAGCATAGCTAGTGAGGAATGGAGGTTTTCTTCGAATTACATCCGGAAGCATCGACACACTCCGATGCAGCATTCACATATATCATCGTTTTGTTTCTGAAAACCGATCAACAGTAAATTTACTTTAATTGGCATACAGATACCTCCGTAAGTATCGTCGTATACATCATACCAAGATAATCTCAGCATAGTGCACGAACTTCGTAACACCGGCGAGAATTCAGTTTGGTCCCTACGCTGGCCAGCTGGACTTCAAAGTTGGCTTCCCTTTCAGAAAGCCATGGCAAACTGGGGTTAGTCCTGTATTTTGTTGTTTTTAATTATTTTTGTGTTTCTAAACTTTTATTGAGTGTTAAAACCATTGCATTCGTATAATTAGTATTTTGATAGGCATGCTGTGTGAATAGTATTTTTAAAACTTTTATTTCACTCAAAGCAGTGTGTATTTACAACGTGTAATGTGTGTTTCTTTTGATTATATATATCACAGAGCATACCACATAGTAGAATAAACTAAACTAATATCACAGATCGTTGCCGTTTGCTAGTGATAAGTGATAAATCTGTGAATAAAACAAATAGATCTCACAACACTAAAATCTTTCAATATAAATGCTTTCATACTCCAAGTATTCTCACGCTTAGTTTTATTTAAATAAGTTTCACAATATCACCAAAGCTTTCATACTCAAAGTATTCTAATTCACGTTTGCTGTCTGAAAAGGTTTTTTTTTGTTGTTGTTGTTTTTTTTTGCATATCCTTTACAGGACATCGCTGTCAACAGCAGCATCTTTCAGCTGTCTGTTGATCTCTTGGCAAGATTACGCTCAGTAGTTTGCCATTGCTTTCTGAGCGGCCGGCTCAGTATCCCGCAAGTCACCAGCGGGGGTCGAACCGCTCCCAGTTCTCTCCCGCTACGAGACTCTGCGTGATAAACGGGATTACGGAGAAAGTGTTGTAACCCCTCAGCCAGAGAGACCGGCTCTGAAAAGGGTACTTATTGTATATACTTTCAACATTTTCCATACATTAAACATCGCAACAAGTATCCCATTTTACAAAGGAAATTGCAAAACATACATTTGGCTTTTGCTTAATTAAGCGCGCACATGCGAGCGCGCGTGCGCGCGCGAGAGAGAGAGAGAGAGAGAGAGAGAGAGAGAGAGAGAGAGAGAGAGAGAGAGAGAGAGAGAGAGAGAGAGAGAGAGAGAGAGAGATTAAATAAAGACTGAAGTTAGCCTTAATGGATAGTAGCTTCCTCATAGGCACAATATATTAATTTGGAGTGGGCGGAGTTTGGGAAGAGGTTAAACGAATTTCCCTTGGTCATGGTCGTACTTTACAATTTTTGGCTGACAGAGAAACTGACCTACGAGATAGATCATCTCTTTGTGCTGGGTAGCTTCGTGTCGCTGACAAATAATAAATATTCCCCATCCACGGTGACAAAGAAGAAAAATGTGAGGATTCATCCTTCCCCATGACGGGTATTGTAAATATGTAAATAAAAGATCCAGGAGCCTAGATATCTCTCTTTTTAAATACTGGTTCATGACGATCATATTAATACATTTTTGTAGGGTGCACTCTGCGTATCTGTGGTTTATTCTTGAATGGAAAGGAAAAGTGAAAATAAAGATGGTAAAATATAAATGATGACAATAATACTAAGAATTGTTGCTTGTGTTCAGCGGTGCACATTAGGAATATATAATTATCTGTAAATGTATGTGTTAGAACATGTATAATATAAAGTGTAAACTTGATGGGAGTGGCATTTTGCTTAATCTGTGAATAGTTGGGAAATTTTCTATTGTAAAATGCGTGATAACATGTGTGAGTGTATTGTGTGCTGATTGTGAGTGGCCGAGTTTCAGTTAGACCATATTAGGTGTTTGTATTCTCCTAATGCCTACAAGCAGTGTTGTGTATTTGACTTTTGTGATTGTAGGTATTGTGTTTAGGAAGATGTGTCAGTTTTCTTGTTTGTGTGTGTTTCTATTAGTTGTTGTAGAACAGTCTTATGGTATTGATTGCTTGACATGTATAGTAAATATGTTCTTCTGTTTCTTGAATGTTGTGTCTACATAGTTAGCATTGTGATATTTGATTGGATCTCTGTGCTGCTCTTTCTGTGGTTGATGTCAGGTTGAAAATTAGTTTGTATGTTATTTCTTTGGCTTTTGGTGTGATGCGTTTGTTGTGTAAGTTAGTGAAAGTACAGCTGTAGTCTTTAATGTATTATTTGTATCATCTTTTGATTCTCGGGTGTAATGGTGGTGCTTGTTGTTTCACTAAGTATTTGTATATCTGCTTGGCTGTCTGTTGTGCTAAATGTTCATTGTCCTTGTATTACTTGCATATCTGTTCTGTAGAATTGTGGTTAGTTAGTTGCATATCCTTTACAGGACGTAGCAGGCAACCCTAGCAATTTTGGTTGTTTGTGATTCCTGGGAAAGGTTGCGTTCAGTTGTTTGCCATTGCTTTCTGAAGGACCGGCACCCATACCATTTCATTAAAAGAAACCAACGTACGGCTACCTGCTGCAAAATCTCCCACAGCTGTGTTTCGAAAGTGGTATGTGGGATTACGAACTTAGTCTGTAACACCTCCGCCACGGAGCGGGCAGATGAAGAATTGTTGTAGTGTACCATAATAATGCAGTGTTGTATTGTGTATTTCCCTAAGCTGGTGTATTATAATTGCAGTGTAGTATAATGGTAGTGAGTGTTGGTCTGGATGATTGATGATGTGTCCTATATGGTTGATTCTTAATGCTTGTATTTTTGTGTGTAAATTTTGTAGTGCTAGTCCTCCTTGTCTCTTAACATTTATTGGTGTTTTATGTTGTATACTGTGAATTGTGTTGCTGAAGATGTCTGATGTGTTTGCTTATGTCTGTGATTGTCTGTTTTGAGGGATCTAACACTGTAGTTAAATATATTATCTTAGAAATGATGAAGGTGTTTACAACTGTGCTTCTTACAAAAATAGTTGCTGTCTTGTATTTGTACCTATGTAGTATGTCTATAATTGTTTTTGTGAGTGAATGCTGTGTTTCTGTGTATGTTTTTCTAGGAATTTTCATTGAAATGTGATCCCATATTTTTTTCATGTTGTCTGTGACTGTTAGATCTGAGGGGAAATCCGTTTTATTCTTCCACTTTCCCAGACCCATTAGTATCACACACACTGCAGTTTTTTTTTACCAAGTCTCGTAGCCCGAATCTGCTGTGTGTATGTTAAATGTTAGACCCGTCACATTTTGTAGGCCTGAGTGTACGTAAGAATAGCTTGCCAATCATTTACTTGTCGAGGGTTGAGGCTGAACGCCTCTAAGCCATAAACCCTCGGATGTGAGAGCCGAGCCGATACCCACCTACCGAAAAATGGAGGTGAGATACTGAGCACGCTACATGCCCAGTTCAGATACTTGTCCGAAGGCTCTCAGCTGGGGGATATGAGGGATCCCCGGTAGAGAGGGCCTGGTCGTTTCTTGCTCACTGCTGCACGGAGGTAAGGTGCTGAGCCGGTCAGCACATGACGTAAACGAGTACTAAAGGGTAGAAGAAGTGCCCCAGTCGAATGAAATAATTACGAAAACTGTCTGTATCTAACTCATAGAGAGTGTAGACAAAGGTGGAAAAACGTCTTAATAACACAAAATGGAACGCACGGCTATCGAATCCATTGCGTGGTCCGAAGTCAAAAGCAAAAGCTTATCTAGTGGATGTCGCCCGCAGACTGACCGTTCCTGGTGTGTGCTTGAGCGACCAGTGGCAAGCGAGATGTCAAACACATGAGCAGGACGTGGCAACTCCTCGGGTGAACCTTGTCTCAGAGCAATATGTGCCGGCTCTGCAATTATGGAAGCCTCCTTGGATAGCGAGGGAATGTCCATGGTCTGCCCCTGCCTTCCCTTGAGGGTTGACCGTGATATCTCTGACCGTTCTATCATGACCAGCTGAGATGTAGGCGACATCACAACAATAAGTCTAACGTGCCTCGAAACCCGAGGAAGGCTAACCTCATTAAAAAATGCCCGCCGAAGACGGAAGTGCCTCCTACGGGTGGCAAAATAAAAATTGGCACTACGCATTTAAGTGCGAGTGAAATGTCTCGTCCGAATGTCTCTCGTGCTAGGAACATCTCTGACCACTTAGTTTCCGAATGCCGCTTTTGTTCGGAACAGCTCTGACTATGTAGTTTTCCGAATGTCCACCGTGCCTGGAACAGCTCTGACGGGCACAAGACAAGCACATGTCCGAATCGAAAACTCGCTGAGTGGATACCAGTCTGCAGACCTGTCTGGTTTGTGCGGGAACGGCCCGGGACAAACGAAATGCCCAATATATTGAAGTGAGGAATTAAAGCAGCCATGAGCAGGACGTGACGATTCCCTCGGTGAGTCCAGCACCACAGCGCCTATGTGTCGGCTCTGCAATTATGGAAGCCACCCAGGATGGCGGAAAATGCTATGGACTGTCCCTGCCTTTCTTTGAGGGATGACCGCGAAGTCTTCGACTGTTCCAACTCGACCAGCTGGGAGGTGGACGGTACCACAAAAGTGAGAGTCTCCAAGGAATGCTTACCTGGTCAGAAATGCACGCTAAAAGTCGGATGTGTCGGCCTAAGGGTTTCGACCCAAGGGTGCCTAACGAGACACACCGCAATCACATCTGAAAAAACACTCCGGATGAACGCAAAGAAGAAGATTCACTTCCTAACATTTGACGAGAGCTGATACTAAACCCTTTTCCTACCATTGCCAGCGTAATACCTTTACCACTAAACCAATCTGCCTGCTGCTGTTTCTCTTCATGAGCCGTTAGTGATTAAAAAAAAACGCCGCCGCGGAGCAAGCATGACGGAAGGTTTCTGATCCTCAGAAGAGGTCCCACTTCCCGGAATGTTTTGGCCCTTTACCTTCTAGACACTGCCTGGGGACGGGTCCACCCTTATCATGACTCCAGGTGTCTTTCCCTTGCCGTACAGTTCGAGACATTCAATCTTTGCGTTGTCTTGCGTTGCCCCGTGTTTTCTCCTATCTGCGAAACAAGTCTGCTCCCAAGCCACCCCTCCCTCGTGGAGGAGAGCCACGTGTACCCGGTGCTTCGTGCCCTCACATAAGTCCTAGCACCTGTGATCGTGTGAAGCCAGCCTCTTCTCTCACCATTACTCCTGTCGCCTTCGCGTCTGTGCTAGCTATGCGCCGGAGCTCGTCTTCGTTCGCTATGTTCCTTCTTCGTGCCCCGTTCATGGTTTATGTAGCTGCACTCTGGGAAGCGACTGTGCCTCTGTGTCACTTGGCTATGTTCCTCGACCCCTCTCTTGGTCTCTGCCGCGGAGTGCGGTCCTCGCCAGACGACTACCACCACTGCATGGAGGTTGGACTTCGGCCGAACATTTACCTAACTTGGTATTGCAACCGCGTGCCGATTGCCATCACCGAACAGTCCCGTTCTCAGAAGCACTGCCCTCGCTCGGAGGGATAGCTACAGCGTGGACACGAGACAGTACAAGTTCTAGATGCTCAGTTAAGAGATTGGTTAGTTTCGAAGTTAGTTGCCCTACAGACTAGAGCTAAACTATACTACTGCCGGAAGTCGTTCCACTCCAAGTTCCAACTGTTTCCATAACCAACACGAGGCTGCTTCACCAAGTTGTTTCTATGCCCTCGTCATTGCCTGTCCTTTGATGCCTAGCTGTTTGAGCACGTCATACACAGTGGGAGAGTAGATCTCTTGCGCCCACCTCTACGGCGAATAGCCTGACAGTGTATCCCTTCCTGTCTCAGACTAGCGACCATGTCACTGCACTTCTCCATCTTGTGCGTGTGTTGCTTCTTGATTTTCCACTCGTATAGAACGTCAGCTCAATCGGTGTTAGCTGCTGAACCGACGAGGAGGAAAGTACAACGACCTTCAGTTTAAGTGCGCTAATCTATATCGAAGTATGAAACCCCGGGTGTATAATGTTCTCCTCCCTGAGGGCGGAGTGGCTTGTGGGCAGACACATTACGCATGCGTAGGACAAGTGGAAAAACGAATCGAACGTCTCGCAACATGATACGAACTAACAGCAAGAGAAAGACACCTGGAGTCATGACTCGGATGGGAGGCATCTAAAGAGTGTCGTGAAGGTAAATCAACGAGACATTTAGAGAGCCGAATGCCTTCTGTCGTGTATGCTCCGCGGCGGAGTTTTTATCACGTTGATATCGATACTCCACCTTATTTGCTTCCCCCTGGACTTAAGATTAGAAACTATTGAAATAACTAAAGGAGAAAACATTGCAAATTCAGGAATTATCCTAACCAGTCCATGTGTGTTGTGCTCAACCATGAACTTGTTACATCCTAATAAGCCTTTATGAAGATACGAAGTTCTAGTCCGAGTCTCGCACATCGCTTGTTTCTGACCTTGGGGAGGGGAAGTAGACCTCTACCAAACATTCACCGTGAAGACGATACTTCGGTACCGAATTCGAAGAAAAGTCTCTCCGTGGGCCTCATTCCAATAGACCCCAGCTTCTTGTCAAGGCTCAAGCTACCAGACAGCCGATGCACAAGAAAAAAACGTTGACACTCACTCAGTGTCCCAGAGAATTCACCAACCGACCAACAGGGTTGCTCACAGTTGAAGTCTTCATGCACTAGCTATGGAAATTCTCGCATACAACTGCTACCATGTCGCTCATGTAAGTTTTCGTGTCGGACAAACTTGTTTCCAGTGGTGTATCCACTCCAAACACACGCCACATTCGTGGAGCAAAACATAAGTAAAGAAATGGGACTCACTTATGGTTCTGTACTTTTCCTTCCGATGAGAGAGCAATACATAGGTATTAATCGGCGCTCGGGGCAGAGGAAAGAAGTAAAGACAGTTAAAGTTAGTTGCATATCTTTTACAGGACGTCGCAATCAACCCCAGCAGCTTTTGGCTGTTTGTGATTTCTTTGCACGTTTACGTTCAGTAGTTTGAATAACGAAGACACAAACCATAGATTGTACGATTTATTGCTTGGCACATTTCGCTGCATCTCGTCAGTTACGTACTGCAGATGTCACACAACATAGAGTAAATAATTAGATACATCGTTCAAGCTGAAATATACACATGTGCGCACAGTAATATAAATTGTTTACCATGGTAAATTTCAACTAACTAACATATCTTTCTGTTTGCACAAGATTGGCTTATGCAGATGGATCATTATCGCTTCTGCAAACTTAAGCAAACAAACTATTTTGCTGTATACACAACACGCGAAAAGCGCTGTCTCTATCAATTACATGACCGGTTTCCAAGACATGGCGTGCAATGGACGATGCCGGAAGTTTATAATTGTGGTGTGTCAGCCTTCCCATGATCCCATCGCGTCTGTGTAGTTTCTTGTCAACCCAGTTTGGTATGTGTTCAACAACCCTGCTGTGTAACTGCCGCTCTGTTCTGCCGATACAGGTAGACTCGCACCTGCATGTGAATTGGTAAATGCAGTTAGATGTGGCGTACAGAGGGGTAGATTCTTTTATTGCTGGGGTGGGAATAAGTGTGGTTCTGTACCTAATAACTGGAGTTGCAGCACAGAATGTTCGACCGACTGCTGTAACGAGCCGGTCCTGTAGACGTTGCTTTACGTCATCCCCTTGAAAGGTTAGCTGTATAAATACCTTGAGCTTAGGGATCGTAGTTACGTTTTGGTTTCGGCTGTTGGCAGTGGCGCTTTATAAATCCTGTGGAGTACCCATTCAGGTGTAAGACATTCTTCAGAGTTTCAGTTTCTTCTGTCAGTGTGTCCTGGGTACATATCTTCCCAGCACGGTCAAACAGGGTCCTCACTAAGCCCCGTTTGTACTGGACAGGTGAGACACGAAAGACACGATAGCCAATTTAAAATTACAATGGTAAACAATTGATATTACCTATTACGATGTACCTAATTGTTTTACTCTATGTTGTGTGACTTCTGCAGTATATACCTGACGAGATGCAGCGAAATGTGCCAGGCAATAAATCGCACAATCTATGGTTTGTGTCTTCGTTATTCAAATTCACTACGGGAAAACAGTGTTCAGTAGTTTGCCTTTGCTTTCTGAACGAATAGCGTTTATATCACTGTATGAAAACCAAAGCAAGGCGATCTGCTGCCAAATCTGCAGCCCGCAGCGGTGTTTCGAACGCTGAATGCGGGATTACGAATTGCGTCTATAATTCCTACGCCACACAGCCGCAAAGATAGAGGACACACTGAATAACATAAATCAATAACATGCTGAAAAACGCATGTACAGTGGCCGCCTAGGGGTAGCGACTTTCTCCGTAATCCCGTTTATCCATGTGAGCAGACGCAGCTGCTCGAAAATTGGTAGCGGTTCTCGCCGCGCCCATTACTTACGAGATATGTGAGCCGGCCGCTCAGAAAGCAATGGCAAACTACTGAGCGTAATCTTGCCAAGAAATCAATAACAGCGGTAAAATGCCGCTGTTGACAGCGATGTCCTGTAATAGGATATGGGAAAAGAAAAAAAAATAGCGGCCGCACCGGGAACCAACCCTGATGTTTCCAAAAGAAGACAGCAGCTCGCTGAAGGAACAAGTGTACATTGACGCATGTCCGCCTCTAATGGTATACATCTCTTGAGTTTCAATGTCGTCTTTCCTTTCAGAAGATGGTGATCTGAATGAACATCGACACCTTTAATGAATTGTACCTCAAGTAGAAATAATCTAATTCCTTCAATCAATCAATCATGTGCCATGCCGGAAAGCGTGGGCGGTCATGACTCGCCATTTCACTTGATCACCAGTGTCGTGGATCAGCTCAGTGTTCCTGTCTCGTCCATGCCATGTGGCCAAGCCATCCAGGTATTTTCCTCTTGGTCTGTTCCCTTCGATCTTGCCAGTTGTCACTAAGGTCTCCAATCCATTTCTTCTCATAACATGTCCAAAAGATTTTAACTGTCTACGTCTAATTTCTCTAATCAGTTTACGATGTTCATTTGTCTCCTGTAGTACTTGGTCATTGGTTTTTCTGTCTGTCCATGGTATTCTTTGCATTTTCCTCAGAAACCACATTTCTGCAGCCATCAGATGTTTTTCAGCTTGACTGCTCATTGTCCAAGTTTCACATCCATACAAAAGAACAGGCTCTATGTATCCCCTCAACACTCTTTTTCTCGTTTCAATTGACATCTTTTTATTGGTCAGAATGTTTTTCATCTTGCTAAAGGCTACTGTAGCAGAATGAATAGCATATCTGTATTAGCTTAGGGGTGCAAGACTACAGCACGCTTGAGCATCCATATAGAACAGTAAGAAGGTTGCTCAAGTCGTGACGTAGCTTGTTGTTGGGGCAGTTACCACCAAGGACGAGGGAAGAGAAGACAACATCACGATTGATTTGTACTTGGATTTTGTATCGACCATCATGTACAATTAAAGCCTGTTTTGAAACAACCAGCAGAACTTGTTGATCCTCTGTACACGCATTGTTACAGATGGATAAATGGTGCCGCATACAGGATTCGATTTTTTTACCTGAATGTCGCGTGAACAACGTGAAGTACGAAAGTCAACATGCCGCATGCTAAAGTGGACCAACCAACTTGTTGAGGTATGAACTAAACTTTAGACATTCATTAAATAAAAGAAGAAAAAGTTCAAAATTGGACCAACTATAATTGAATCAAAGTCAAAATTTAAGCGTTTTTCAGACTACCTAAATTAAACTTACACACATCAAGATTTTTGAATGGGGCCATCTACATAACATGATTTCCTATGATTGCCTGTGGAGTTTTATCAAGCTGTTTTTCGTCAGAAATACTTGAAGCAACGTGATGTTTGTCGAATTGCTATGAGCTTTGACTTGCATTATTACAGCCGTTAAGTAACCTTGTGTTTGAAGGTCACACATTTACATACTAGCAAAGAAATCTCAAGACAAGCTATAAACAACTCGAATTCAATAGAGAATTGTTTTAAAGGAGCTGTTTCCTTCTGTTATGTTCATTTAATATTGACTTTGAGAACCTGAAGAAAAATGAGGCTTATTTTAAGTCAACCCTATTGCTCCTTCAATTGGAAATTACGAGAAAATATAGTTGCGTTCGCTTATCTTGAACTTCAGCAAATCAAAATGTTTTCAACAAAAGCGAACATTTCAACAGGGTGTCGACCTGCTGAAGAGAAGACCTAAATTAAATCGTTCTATCGAGCTGAACTCGCTTTCAATCCGACGCTTTGAAGAGCCCTGTTAGGGTGAAAAGAAACCGCAAATCTGGTAGGGGCCCGACCAGGGGCTGAAAGTGAAAGTAACGAAACCTGAGACGCTGGAAGAAGGATATCACTGAAGTCACGTTATTGTTTGGATAGCTACTAAATAATACGAACTCCAGACGTTTGAGTGATACATGAACCGTGACAAGGGAAATTTTTAAAAGAACGTACGTGAATTCACGCTTCTCTTGGATCAAGGAAAGACATGCTTGACGGTAATTAATTAAAGTATAACTGCTAGGGAGAACATTTTTTTAATGTGATTTTAATAAGATCATTTAGATAAATTGTTATAAATGTGAATTTGCTTGTATAAGTGTATAGTAAAATATTTCAGCATAGCAAAAGAAACAACAGGATATGGCAACAGGCAGACCCATCACAGCACAGTATAGAAACAGGCATAATTGAAAATTATTTCAGCTAAGTTCGGGACGAGCTTTTTTTTCAGGTACCAAGAAATATACAGAGGAAGAAGTAGGCATATTGTTTTAAGCTTGATATAAACTACAGAGAAATAAGTATGAATTACCTACATATAGAGTTGAAACGTATCAGTACATGGTTGGGAGAGTTAAAAGTAGCAGTTAATGAAGTAGAAAATTTTGTAGAAACGTTGCAGAACAGAACGACTAGACAAGAGCCTTATAGATTTAAGGTAGACGGCAGTAGAGTAGGAAAGAAAAACAGGAAACAGCCACTACTTAATAAAGACAGAAGACAATATGATTATGATTATGTGGTTGGTTATGACGAAACAAGGCCTGATATATATAGGGTAAAAGATGCTGAGATTAGAATTATCACAACATTGCCCATATTGACGTGGATAGGCCTTAGGTTCATACCGGAATGCGATCGGCGTTGCCAGTAGTGGGTTGTGCTCAATATTTAAATTTCAAATCCCGAAACAACCACATAATCAATTTGATTGTTGCTCACTGGATTTTAGGAGGCCTGGTGTTCCTTGCCAGTGAGAAGTCCTGATCGTTCGGGTCCCATCGATTGACGGACGTCGGTCGCGGCGATTGGGCAATCTTGAGCATAGCCTACGATGGGTAGCGTTGTGGTATTCTGTTGTGATAATTTGGTGTGTCCAGTGTGTGCCGCGTGGTTACACACCCGCTTCACACGCGTGATCCGGGACTGTTTCCGGATCCGGTCAGGGATATGCACTACTGACGAGCTCAAATGAGGGTGAAACTCGAGTCTAGTGCTTCCATATTGACGTGGATAGGCCTTAGGTTCATACCGGAATGCGATCGGCGTTGCCAGTAGTGGGTTGTGCTCAATATTTAAATTTCAAATCCCGAAACAACCACATAATCAATTAAATTAATCCCTAAATGGTGTAGGAATATTAGGTGTGAGGGTTCAGGTTATGGAGAGAATATTTCAGACAAAGATATGGGAGTTGTACAGAACCGGAGTATGAAGAATAGAGGTAAGAAGAAAGCCAGATGTTCTAAAGCTGACTATGGGAATAGGATCGACGTGTCTGCAGTAAACTACTATGAGTCTGATGAGGGAACTATTATCAGTGTGTCATCTGAAGACGAGATGGGGAAATGTAAACGTTATGTAAGGTATACAGGAAACAGTGAGCAGACCGACGCAAATAAAGGAAATAGAAAGAAAGCATTTAAGAAGAATAATAATAATAGACAGATAGCGGAAATTTACTCGACGACAGAAAATAACATAAGAAAACTCAGAGAATTAAGACCTGAGTACTTTAACAACGGATTAATAACGGATAGTGAATATGACATAATTGAAAAGAGACACACCCTAGCACTAGGAGACAATGAAATATTTGGCTTGGATGCGCTATATGGCTGTTAAAATTCCGAGGGTGAGGAAGGACATATGGCATTGTTTTAGCTTATGACAAGAATTGCGGTTTGAGCAAAGACATATGGGCTGTCTAAAATAGACAGATGAATTTTGTTTGGTGTAGCATCACATGGTTCAGGGTAGGCTAGGAGTGTTGTTGAGAATAGAGAGTCGCGGCAACTGATAGAATATTCTACGTGGATACGTATAAAGAATATCTTATGTTTAAGTGTAGTGTGGGGAGAGTAAACAATATAGAAATAGAAATGTCCCTTGTCCGGAATGGCTAGATAGATAGATAGAGAGAGAGAGAGAGAGAGAGAGAGAGAGAGAGAGAGAGAGAGAGAGAGAGAGAGAGAGAGAGAGAGAGAGAGAGAGAGTTGATCACGTTGAGTGATGTATAACTGGTGTGATTAAAGTAGATTCAGAGTAGAGTATATTCAGCACAGAATTAGTAGAGAGAGAGATAAACTAATTATGAATGCTCGTACTAGAGTGGATGGTTCGACGCAGGGCTATGACGTGATGTCTGAGATAGTTTCGTTTAGTAGTTGAGAAGTAAGTATAGTATTGTTGACAGGTGAACCGAGAGTGTCTGATGAGGAGATATAGATTGAGGAGGAATTGAGTATCCTGTGTAAAATAGCCAGTGGAGCGCAAGAGTATTAAGAATAAAAGACTGTGGAAACTGATGTTTGAAGAATACGAGGTCTTGGTGAGGGAGATGACGTAATTACATGATGCTTGTGGAGAAAGAAGAGGTGATTAAATCTGAGAAAGTGGTTGTGTGGAGAAGTATAGAATGATAGTTACGAGGTTAGTGACTCGTTGGAGTGAGGTTTGTTCTGAGAGATCGTTGATAGTGCTGGTTAGTGTATAAAAGAGATATAGTTTGCGAGAGATAATGTATAGGTTCTGACCTTTGAAAAGGAGCGAATGATTGAGAAAAGTAGAAATAAGAAAACAGTTGAATTGTGAAAGTCCTGTGGAGTAATTCGTCTGGTAATGCGTTGTTCTAGCATGTGTAAAAACGTAGACAAACATATGTCCGTTGAGTATGGATAGAATGATGTCAGGTGATTATTAACGCATGCATGTACGAGGCGTTTGGAAGTGATCGATATGTTTAGGCTATAGTGAGTAATTGCTGGGATGTTGAATTGGTGTCTAATTTTTTTTTGAAGTAATGGTATAAACATATAAGGTTGGCGTGATAGGAGAATAATCGTGAGATGAGAA